>MU375943.1:0-298265 GCA_022495235.1 Xylaria curta | reverse complement strand
TATTATATTATAAAAAAAATAATTATATAATTAAATTAATAATATATTATATAATTAAATTTTTTTTAAATTTAATAAGTTTTTAATTTTAAACAAGTTTTTTAAGCTTTATTATATAGCTATATTATTAATTATTAAATGTTATATAAAAAATGCTGTAAATTTTAACAGCATGTTTAAAAGTTAATTTTAAGTTTTATTATATTGTTTAAAGTGCAAGCTGTACGTTTAATTCGTTTTAATTATGCGTTATTATTATTATAAAAAATAAAATCAAATTTTAATTAGTTTATACAAAAAATAAAAAGAATAGCCAACTTGCTTATATAGCCAACTTATTTATAAGATGCATTAATTATTTTATAATAATAATATATTATTATTTTTAAAATATAATTAAATTAATTTTATTTTTTTTAATAAATAAAAACAAATTATTAATAATTAAATATTTATATTTAATTATAATATAAAAATAATTATAATATATTAATAAAAAATAAATAAATTATAAATAAAATATAATGAATTTTATTAATTAATTATACATTTATAATATAAAGAACATAAAATAATAATATAATTAAAAAAATTAAAAAAAATTATTATTAACGCATTTTATAAGCAAGTTAATTAAACAAGCAAGTTAACCACTAGGCTTAATAATACATCTATTAATAAATTATATAATAAAATCACTTAATCTATAAAGCTAATAACTTTATAACCAAGGATTATATAAATAAACAAATTATATAATTAGATTTATAATTAAATAAAAAATTCAAATTATATTTTTTCTGATTTTTAAAAAATTATCTTAAGCATGCATTATAAAAAAGAAAAATACAGGGATTATTTTAACGTGCTTTTAAATAGCTTTACAAATAAATTTTTTAAAAATTAAAAGGAATATAATTTAAATTTTTTATTTAATTATAAATCTAACCATATAATTTATACGTTTATATAGTGCATGGTTGTAAAATTATTAATTTATTAATTAATGTATTTTTATAATAAAATGTTGCTAATAAAAACACACTAAGCCTAAGTGGCTAACTTGCTTATAAAATGCATTAATTAAAAAAATATTAAAATTAATTATTATATAAGTTATTATGCTGTTATTTTTAATATAATATATATTATTTTATATTATTTTTAATTAAAAATTAACATATATAACTTAAAAATAAATTATTTATATAACTTTTTTTATATAATTTAATTATTTAAATTATAAAATATAATTAATTAAATAATTATATAATATTTATATAAAAAATATATAAATGTTTAATTTTATTAATAAATTTTATAAAAAAATAAAAAAAATCATAAATAATTTAATAAAAAATATTTATTTAATTATAATATAATTTTAAATTAAATATAATATAATGTTTATTTATATATTAATAAAAAATAGCTAATATAAACTTAAATAATATAATATATATTTTTAAAAAATTTTTATTATTAAAACTTTAAATTTTATAATTATTTATAAATAATTAATTATTTTTAAAACTTAATTATAATTAAGTTTTAAATTTAATATATTTATATTATATTACTTAGGTTAATAATTATTTAAAGCTATATTAGAGCTGGGACTTTGGCAGATGATGACAGCTGGCAGACAGCTGGCAGTACAGGTCAATCCATATCTTTTGGACAGGTCTATAGCAAACAGATTCTAGAGAATACAACACACCTTCTTTTCTTCCCACGTCTCTTTTATTAGCTATTTATTATTAATATATAAATAAAAACTATATTATATTTAATTTAAAATTAAAGTATAATTAAATAAAAACTTTTTATAAAACTACTTATAATTTTTTTGTTTTTTTATTAAGTTTATTAATAAAATTAAAACTTTATAAGCTTTTTATATAAGTATTAAATAATAGCTTAATTAATTATAACTTATATAATTAAAATAATTAAATTATATAAAAAATTTTATATAAACAGCTTAAAAACAAGCTATATAAACTAACTTTTAATTAAAAATAATATAAAATAACATTTATAATATTTAAATATATTTTTAATTAAGACTTATTTTAATTTTTTTTTTTTTAATTAATAATAACTACTTTTTGCTTTTTTATTAATATATAACTAGCTTATATTTATATTATAAATATATTATTAATTAATTTAATTAATTACGTTTTTTTTTATTTTATTAATTATTTATTTTTATATTAATTATATATTATAATTTTATTAGCATTATAATTAAATATAAATGTTTAATTATAAATAACTTTTTTTTATTTATTAAAAATAGCAATATTAAGCCGGCTTTAGCTTTAAAATAGCGCTGTTTTATTATTACAAAAAAACTAAAAGCTACTTTTTTATTATAAACTAAAAATAAGTTAATTTTAACTTAAATAAAGCTTAATTAACTTTTATATATAAATTTTTAATTATTTATATATATAAAGTTTGCTTTATTTTATTAGTATTATATTATATATATTATTAAAATAAATATTATTTTTTTATTAATATGTTTTTAAGTTTAATTTAAATAAAACATTAATTATTTTTATAGTTATATTATTTTTAATATATTATAAAAATATATATATTATATTAAAAATAAAATTAATAATAAAAAAAATAATTATTAATTTATAAGTATTTTTTTTATAAGCTGTTTATATTATGCTAACTTTTTTAGCTTAATAGTATTAAAAATACTTTATAGGCTTATTTTAAAGCTTATAAAAAAGCACGTTTTTTTTGGCTTAATAATAATATAATTAATTATGTTATTATTAATGTTTTATTTAAATTAAAAATTTGCTAATATAAAAAAAAAATTTAAAGCTGTGCTAATATTAATGTTAATACATAATTAAATTAAAATTTAATTAAAATTTAACTAAGTAAATAAATTTACGTTTATAATAAATATAGTTATTATTATATAATTAAATTAAAATTAAATTAAAAGCAGCTTGTTTTATAATAAATATAAATGTTGTTAATATATTAATTATTAATAGTTTTTAGCTATAATTTTTTTTTAAGTAATAATTATATTTAAGCTAAGTTTAGTGTTGCACTGGGCACACGAACGAAGGCAGGGCTCCGCGGCAAATATGCTGTATTTGTACGAAAAATCTAAGCTGAAGAAAAAAGGAAAGAAAAGAAACTATTCTACAAAATAACACACAGGTGTAAGTATTCGCGTGCGCGCGCAGCGCAGTGAATACAGGCGGCAAAAGCCGGCAGTATTCCTGTTGGTGTAAATGGCAGTATGGGGCTGGTGTAGGGCACAGCCACCACACAAGCCACCATGCTGTCACTTTTAGCTTGTTTTTTTTTTATAAATAAGGCTACTTTTTCTTATTTTTTTACTATAACTTTATTTATTTTTATATTAAGTTTGCTGCTACTTTATACTATTAAATATTTTTTATAATATTTTTTAAATTTAATTAATATATAACTTTTATATTAATTAATTATTAATAAATAATATATGTTTTAAAAAGTTTTTAATATATTAAAATTAATATATTTTTATAAATCTTTTAATGATTTTATTATTAAAATTTTAAAAATATAAAAAGATTAAGAATTTTTTTTTAAAATTTTTTTTTTATTTTTTTTTAATAAAAAACCTTTTGTTTTATTTAATTATACCTTTTTTATTAAAAACAAAAGCAAACAATTACAAGCTCAGGTTTTTTAACAACATAAAAACGTAATACAGTATAATTGCCAAAGAAAAAAGGCACATATATATTTAGCTATAGATCAGCTCAAAAAGGTGGATGGAACTATTCACACAACAACAAAGTAGGCAGGACTAGAGTATATAGTCTCCTTAATACTTAAGTAATTGTAATATAAAGTAGCACTCCAAGTCTGGTACACTACCCCTTGTTTCACTCAATGCACCAAAGCAGACGCCTTTATTCCTCTGGCTCGAGGTCTGCGCACTATCCACCACTACGGAATATTGTCTATCATCATCATTCATTGCCTTCTTTAAGCACGAATCATTTAACGTGTGAGATCCATGCCATTCCAAATCTTTACATCTGTAATGAAGGGATTTTAATGAATAGCCACCATACGTCTCCTAATAAAACTCGAAGTCTACTGACTATCGGGAGTTTACTTAGGTCAATAAAGCAGTAATGAATCATCCCAGCAGAAAGGCACCGCTGAGATGTCACCCTAGCTCTAGAGGTTGAACTTCCGGTCACGCTTTCGATATAGACATGAATTGCAGAACCCCACCGGGATGGCATTCGGGATATAATTGCGTGTTGATCTGATGCACGTTAGTAACCACTCGATAGCTTGATGTATTCGTGATCGTGACTCTCTTACCAGGTAGCTCGTTAACGGGACATAGATAGAAATTCTCTTCGTGCAGGTCGTACACCAATGCAGTGGGATACCATCCGAAATACGACATGTCATCAGGGTAATCCTTGTGGGCTCGAATCCACTTCTTAGATTTAAAGGGAAGAAACCGCCTTTCTCGTACTTCACTATCTCGTATGTCAGAGGATGTCAGTTGCTCAGGGTGCTCTCGGCCGGTTTTGGACGTCTCATCGTCCTGTCCTTGAGATGCCACCTCGCATCCTGACTTGGGGAGCTGAAGATGCAGCTCAGAGATTTCCGTGTTCTTCGCAAGGACGAGTCTTTGTAGTCCTCTTATAGTTTCACACAAGCTGTTGCGGTCGCGCTGTTCTGGCTGAAATGCCAGCAGATCGTTTTCGAGTTCCGACATGGTGAAATCGTGGGAACTCTCTCTTCGTAGACGAGCCGTTTGCGTGGACGCTTCTATGAAATAGCCATGAACAAGAGCGTAGTGTCCTGGTGATAAACTCTAGACAAGTCACACGTGCACCACCTGTATATTATGCCCTATCTCACCTATCAATGTCTACATAGCCACCTAGGATGGTAAATGTGATACTAGACAGGGAGGATGTAACCAATAAAATTATCGACATACATCTATTCCCACCTGATGTGATACTCCCTATCATAGCTTACCACCTCTGTCCAACTCCTGAATACGCTAAGGGAGCTCCCCAAACCGATTCGCCATATGGTTAGTTATATAACATCAATCCCAAACCGTCGGGCTCCGGATATTGAGCTTCGGGCACGGGGATTCACCAAGGTATGCCGTTCGTGCATTGTGTGACTTTCATCTGCAGCCGCCAATTCCATCTCGTCGTATTCCCCGTCCTCTTCCACATCCCGATCATCCCTCAATGTCCACCAACCTAGGCCGAATCTCCTATCCTTGAAGATCTGGCTCAGCTCCTCCTTTTTAAGGAACTCCGAACCTGGCGGGATGATATTCTCCTTGGCATCGCACAACTTCAAGCCCGCCAGGAAGGCCATGACGCTCGCAATACTATGGGGGTTCCGCGGCAGCACCCCCCTAATCTTAACCATTTTCACCGCTATAACCATGAACGTAGCCATGACGCCGAGAACGATCTGCAGGGCAAGCTTGGAAGAGTTGTTGATTTTGAGTCTTGTGACTTGTTGCGTTATTGTACCATTAGCCACTGTCTCGCCAGTTTTTTTGGTGCTCAACGATGACAGAGATCGAAAGTTCATGTCAATGACCAAAGTCATATATTTGTTGTAGATCTTGTTGATTGCTGCGATGACTGCAGGCTATCTTAAGGGCCACTGGTAATTATATTCAGACTACCTCGGTCATTGCATTAGCTTCGCGCCATCCAAGCCATTCGATGTGCATCAGTGAGGAATCTCGATCGATAGTTAGGCAGTTCTCGTGATCAACTAATAGGGGACACGTCATATTGTACTGGAAATTGAACTAATTCATTTGGCCCCTAATCTTGATAGCGGGGCACATACTGTCTCCCTTCTGTCGTTCCAAATCAGCCCCAGCATTACTTGCCTATGAGTATACCTACTTAGCTAGATAGTATACAACTTTCCTACCTCAAAGCTCTCATGGTGATCACTGAATATAACAGCTCACAGCGCTTGTATCGTTCTATCTGTGATTCTCTTACGCTCTTGCAAATACGAGCCGATTTGGACTCCATTTGTATGGAGCCATCTCACCATGCAGGTGACATGAGAGCCTGAAACTATGTTACCGTACTTTGGAAAAATAAGTTTTAGGTTTTGATATTCTCTTAAATGATCTTAATAGTCTCTGTCTTCAATGCTGCAAAGAAATTATGTGTACCCTTATTCGGAGAGCTCAAATCAAATCTTCCGACGCGATAGAAGTTCCCTTCTGTTTCAGCTTTGTGGGTGATGAGACCGGTGGTAATGAATGTAACATCCCCATCGTCAATGATATCATAGGTACCAATGAGAACGAGCTTGAAATTCCCTCGTACAATTTCTTGTTCCGTATCTGTTATTTCCACCCTCCAGTCCAAAAACAAGGAAACGTCCTCGCCGTCTTGTTTTGTTAGTACGGCTAGGTCTTGATTCTTAAGACGAATAAACGATATCGGCATAAAAGGCCCTATATCGTACATCGGTCCGGTTACGACAAGCTCGCCTCCTTTCACTCTGCCGAAAGTATTCTGTCCGTCAACGATTGTTGAGATTTGAAGCTGACATTGTAGCTGCATCATGGGGGACAGCTTAGCGGGCCGAGTATGAAATGATATGTAACGATGGCCAACCCAGCTCCAAGAAGGTGCAACATAATTGTCTGAAGAGTTAAGGTGAGTTAATAATTGGCTAAGATCTCGCGATGGTGTCATAGGGATGCTCGTATAGTTCCACATTAGCCCTCGAAGATCTGATCTCCAAATTCCAGCGTGATAGTCGTCTGATAACTTTTCTGCAAACAGTTTTGCAGCTCCGGAAATAGCCGGGAGCGCATCTTGAGGGTAGGTCAAGATACGGCCCGAATACCGTTGCCCAAATTCCAACCAGATTCCGTATACGCGATGGGCGTCCTTGGCTAAATGTTCAAGACTGTGGAGTGGCATCATCGGCGTCTCAATGTCTGGCCCACCAAAAACATTGAACAGCCCAGCACACATGAATGCTGAGTACGAGGGGCAAAGCAAGAGCAAGCGTTTCGAGAATCTGAATTCTTGGTAGGTCCATCCGCGAGAGAACCATCGGCTCTTCGGAAAACTATACATGTATGGATCTCTTCCGGCATTATCCATGTCTGCATCTAGATAAGACAGGCTATAACTTCCCGTTATATCCGGATTGATTGATGATTGGAAAGAGATGTTGGCTTTTGGCCGTTCGGGCTCGAGAAAACTGAATTGGCATGACGAAGTGAGAGAGCAGATCGTGATGTAGGCAGATCCGTAGATATCACCCATTTGACTCGATTCATGTTCCCAGTCACTACTAATATCCTGAATGATGCATAATGCGTCTATCCAAATGTAGGACAGCGACAAGGCTTTCGTAGTGGCTATAGCATCCTGGAGAACTTGCGGAAGGTCGCGAAGCCCAAAGCCTGACTTCTTAGTAGCCTCTGTTTGAGAAGTTAATCTGTATGATGCATCTTGCATTTCCCCCCAGCAATAACTTAACGCTGAATATTGTGGAAACGTGGTGTTAGGCCGAAATTTGTTTTGAATATCGCTCCTCCGGACAAGTCTGAGAACTTGCGTGTCGTCGCCAATTTCGATTAATCTGGTAGGTAAGTAAGAAGGATCACGAGGTTTCCCACAAGTCCCATGACGACCGGTTTGGTTAAAGCAGTCAGACAATGTGCTTCTAAGCTTGGCAAGGTACTCATTATTCGAAAGACCGAGTGGGACTGGGGTGGTCCTCAGTCCCAACCACGTCGAGCATTTGTCTTCCGGAGGAGCTGTTATTTTGTGTGAACATTGAGAGTTAATCGAAGAGAAGTACAGTGAGTTCTTTACCATTTGGAGACAGCTCTGCGAGACAATTGATTATGCAGTAAGCACCAGTCAGAGAATCATCAATTTTCGATTTGGCATCGTGAAGATGAGCTCGAAGCTGGAAGGATCTTAGCCCGTAGTTGGCACTCCCATAATTGTGTTTATCAACGAAAATGAAGTCTGAGTTTCCCCAGGTATATGAACAGTACAGCCTGAGCGATATTTCGTCAGATGGTTGAGAATTATCGAGTACATCCTTGAATAGGTAGGTGACGTCCTGCGAACGGAACAAAACTATCAGAAATTGGCAGAATTCGCAACCCGCTTTAGCTGCCGTGCTGAGTTTCGGTAAATGCGGTAATGAATCGTCCAAAGTCCAGTTATAGTCGAGGATAGACCTATCGGGTCTGTTGGGAATGAAATTCAACCCCATTCTGCCACTCGCCAACTTGACCTCCTGGCCCCCTGACCTTGCGTCATCGAACCTAGCTCCTTGGCAATTGCTGCACTGACCGACGAAGGGCTTCGAAACAGTCGATGGTGATACCATGGCGATGAATAAAGGTATGGACAAGAGCCGAGAAATACTGCCATTGATTTACGACTATATCGACCGTGGCCTGCAGAGGGATTGAAGAAGATTAGCTCCTGGTTGAGGTTCACAGGGGTTAAACCATTACCCCTGATACCCCGCCATCTTGGCTGTTAATCAGGGGCTCCACCCCTTAGACGCATTAGCCTCGGGAAATATCTTGAGCTCAATGACATGAACATCAAATATTGTTCGGCTTGACCATATCCCGGCGGGACTCACTGAGGCAGACAAAACGGAAGAATGGAATAACGTCCTCATGGGGAGACCCAGAGCCGAATGGGTTGAACGGATTCTGACACTGATTCCCACTCCAGTAGGCCGTATTCTAGCAGCCCCTTCGCCGATCTCTGGGTTGAAAGCTTTGGAATGGGAGAACACCACAAAGATGGGCGTTTATATCTGGATCCTGGAGCGCAAGTTTCGCAGCCCATTCTACCCGGAATACGATGTTTACGTCGGCTCAGCGACAAAATTCGGTTTCGGGCTATCTGGTCGGAAAACCAGCATCAGAAGAGCGGTTCTTCTGTCTTTCGGCGCAAATTCCATCAACACCTAAGCAAAACGGGTCATTTCGCCGCCTTGCTTTCCATGGACATCATGTCCTCCGAGCCTAACGATATCGTGAAGGCCAGAGAATTGATCGCCCTTGCTGAAGCGGCTTTGACTACGTAGTTAGGTGCATTAACCCAAGGCAGGCTAGTCGCTGAGGGAGAATATCGTCGGCTTCGCGGCCTTTGCCCGTGGGATCTAGAGAAAGCCCCCTAACTGCGGGCTATGCTCTCACAATCCCCTAATCCCAAACATCCCATATTCCCCGGGATATGTTCAGCCTTGAGGCAGTCTATGTTGTACGGCGATCTTATAGGGAACTCCGGATTAGAGGTACTATAGTTCTTGCCTTGCCGACAAGGTGGTTGATTGGACCTTTGCCAAGGGCGCAGGGTAGCTACCCTTCACGCTTGTTTCTCTTTCGAAGGCTTCCAGCTGGGACCATGGTCACTTTTTTTATCATGATACTAGTCGAATATAATCTCGTACGAGAGTTGTATTTCAAAGTAATCCTTGCCGCTCACCTTGCTGGGAGCGCCACTACTAACTAGCATTCCCTTGAATGGACTAACGGACCCTCGCACGTATCACTTGGTATGATAGATTTCCATGTCCTTGAGAGCAATTTAGCGAATTACAAATCATCAACGGGAGGCCTGCTTTGCCATGTACTTTTGTTTTCTAACATAACTAAACAAATGCAACACAACATTATAATGCTTCAAATTTTTATTTTTTTATTGTCGTCTTAGGCTGGCCTAAGCTTCGAAGGTGCCAAACAGATATCCTGGCACCCGTCACAAAATCGCCTACCGGGTAGACTATCTTTGGTACCAGACCAAATGGTAACCTTGTTACAAATCTCAGAAGAATTAGCGCAAGACCGCCAGTGCCCCTTTTTGTCTAGAACCGCATTGGAGCATTTGTCCTTCACCTTGACTGCAATATAACTGTATTTAAGATTTCCGTCCTCGCTGACTATCTGGGTCCCGTAATGGGGGTAATAGCCACCACTATGCTCTTTATCGAGAAGAGCGGCGTTGTTGCACCTGCGGCACTCGCATCGTATAGATACGACCTGGATGGCTTTACACATTGTGGAAAGAACTGGTCCGTGAGGTAACTTTCACTAAAAAACTTCAAAACTTCGGGTTAGTAACTCAAATTATCCAGCAAGATTTAAATCTCCTAGCTTATATGCACTGCCCCAAAGGCCAACACGACCATTACGTCTGGGTGTATACATTGCCTTTGTTTGGCGAGCTTAATTATAAAACAATGACGGAGTCACATAGGAGCCATACTGCCATTGTTTGGACGTACAAAGCATGAGGTAGGGTTACTGTTTCTAATGAAGAATAAGATTGGGACTGAAGCCCGGAACTGCATATCTATGAAATAGTAAGCACCTCTTATGTTTTGTAATCACTATCAAGCTGTGTATGATCGTATCGATATGTCTCACATTCATGAATGCAGTAGGCAATACAAGGTACATGTTTGTTCAACTCCCTCATTGTGTATTAAAGACGATTCATGTAATAGCCACGCCGGTTTAGTATATATAATAGCTCTTGTCGCCATCCATCCTCCAGTTGCCAACCCAAAAAATCATACTGAACTTCAGCTAAAGAAACAACCCTACTGAGAATCAACCCCCACCCAGAATGTGCAAGAGAGTCTTTGAGGTAACCGTAGTCTGCGAGTGCAGGCGATGCATAACTGCAAGGATATATGACCCAGGTCACGAGAAGCACTATCCGCACTATGGAAGCAAAATAATCGACGCCTGCGACAGAGCTCGCGGGTTCAGCTACAGAATCGTCAAGAAAGAGGATGCTTGCCCCAGTGCTGTTTTCGATAAGCTGGGACATTTAAAATCGTGTACTAATATGCCCCCTATAACACGCATAACTGATAACGGCAAGAACGGGCAACGCTTCTGCGAAGATTGTCTCCGTACGTGTTTCGTCTTCTAGAGGTTATCAGTATCAACGTAGAAAAGGGAATTATGAAGAAGAAAAGAAAAAAAAAGTAAAAGAGAGAGAGAGAGGGACGCGTAAAGGGGAATAAGAAAAAATCCATTAAGAGGTAAATAAAAA
Source organism: Xylaria curta (assembly GCA_022495235.1). Taxonomy (NCBI): domain Eukaryota; kingdom Fungi; phylum Ascomycota; class Sordariomycetes; order Xylariales; family Xylariaceae; genus Xylaria; species Xylaria curta. The sequence goes on along the minus strand of MU375943.1, from coordinate 287,139 downwards.
AAAGTTAATTCACCAATAAATCAGGTTTCATGCTAAGAAAATATTGTTTTATTATTGTGAACATATTATTCTTTCACTCTATTCTTCTTTACAAGCGGCGTTTATAATGTTATTATTAAGCTACGTATGATTTTAGTGCTGTGTCTCATTTTCGTGTTTGCGGTAAACGATACAGTGTACATGTTCTTTTAACTCCTCTACTATTTACTGAACAGCATTCATGTAACAGCCATGTCAGAAATGTATATAATCTTCAACAACTCCCACGGTTTTCGTTATTATCCAAGCTACCAGCCATTAACCCATATCAACCAGCAGCCAAAGAAAGACTTGTATTGACATCCACACCTATGCAAAATGTGCAGAAAGGTTGTTATGGTAACAATACTTTGCGAGTGCAAGAGGTGCAGGAATGCAACAGAATTAGACCCAGATCATGAGCAGCACTATCCGCACTACGGTTGCGACATCGTCAACGACGACTGCGAAGCACAGCGTGGGTTTACCTACAGTACTGTTGAGAAAGAGGACACTTGTTCGAGTGTTATTCTTGATGAACACGGGCACCACATCAATTGTGACAATGTGCCTGATATTATCGAGTTCGAGGACAAGTATGCTACGGCCAATGGAAATGAAGAAGGAAAACGCTTTTGCGAAGATTGTCTCAAGGTCTGTTTAGCGCTGCGCAAGGACGAAGATATCTCGCAGGGTTTAGATGAGCTTGAAGTCAGCGATTGAGAGATTATCTCATAGTTTCCCTACGAGTGAGCGAGAAGAAAAACGCCCCAAGGAGGTCAGAAAAAAAGGAGGATTAGAGTAGGATAAATAACTGCTAATTCACTTCTATATTGAGTTCCAGGCCAGGAAAGTACTATTTTAAAACTGTGAACGTAAAAATTGTTCTTTTCTTTCATTCTTCTCCACAAGTAGTGCTTCCTGAATAGTAAGGTGGGATGTAGTAGAGCTTAATGTAAAACCAACTGGGTGCCTGAGGCACCATCCTCATGAGACTTGCAGCGGCCAAAATAGAAACAAGGGAGAAAGCAAAGAATAGGTATGATCTACATCTTGTTTGATAAAGAAGACCTGTCAACCTACAGTTTGGATGCGGGACCGCTGAGCTGCGACGCAGGTGATCCAAGTTTGTCCAGGTGACATGAAGCATCAGAACGTCACAGATTGACCCTGGAAGAATAAGAAAATGGCGTAGAATGTTTGTTAACTAGTCAATAAAAACATCGAGTGAGCGTACGCCATTTATTCGGCTGTGAGGAAATGGGAGTACTTATGAGGACTCCATAGTGAAATTCCATATCAATCAGCCACGAGGCCCGCAAAGTAACAACGGTAACCCCTATCACCTACAATCATGCCGACGCCTACAGTAAGGCTTCTGTCGCCCACCTACGACGAACATCTCGTGTCTTACCTGGCATACATCGAGGTCGCCTGCATCTATCACAATAAAATGGTAGCGACGTTCCTACCGCCCGTCGACAACAACAAGCTACTCGCGCACTGGAGAGAAATGATTCACGAAGTTAGCGCGGGCACGCGGCTTATCGTCATCCAGCTCGACGAGTCGGAGCCCAGATCGGCAGCGGAAGGCGGAGAGCTCAAAGGCGTCGTAATGCTGAGGATGCCGCAAACTAGGACACACATCCATCAGGGCCATCTTGAAAAGCTTATGGTCCATCCGAGCTATCGACAGAGAGGGGCTGCTAAGGCTATGATACAATTTCTCGAAGTGGAGGCCGTTAATAGACGGAAAAAGCTCATTGTAAGATATCGCGGTATCTGCTCCCGAGATTGGTCTGCTGGCTAAATTATGCGACCTAGATGCTAAGTACGGAAGTCGGTAGCCCGGCTGCAAAGATGTACCCGAAATTGGGCTATGTGGAGTACGGCACGGTTCCGGGTTGCTCCATCGGCCTCTTTCGAGACCCAGTGGATGATGTCTTCTTTTACAAGCAATTATCGTGAGACGGTAGGGGAAGTCGCCTACTCCTGTTTGACAGCGCAGATACTTGAGTGGCAAATTTAGTTAATCGTGAAGCCTCTCACGAAACTGAACTGGCTGATTGATTGAATTGACTCGTGAAAAGAATGAGAATCTGGCATCACAGAGACGTTTGAATATGAAATCCTTAAGCCGGCCTCAGGTCGCTCGATTGGATCGGAGTAGCAACCGAGTGTTTTATTGCGTTACATCCCGCCATCGGTGCCTGACATCAGGATCACAGGTTCGCACGTGGCAATGGACATGAGCAAGCGGTTGGTTGGATATAGTGGTCCTGAGTAGATAGTTTACCCAGTGGAACATGCGTTTAAAGACCAACCAAAGTTCGTCTTTCTAATAAACGGCCAACGCCGAACTCGACGTTAATAATGCGCACCAACCAATGCGGTTCACGGCAACAGGTCGGAGGCCCGGTAAATTGTAATTCAGCTCAGCACAAGGCGGTCGAGCGAATTGGACCTCTCAGAGGGCTTATCTCAACCATGTGGGCTCACCGCGGACGAGATTCTTGGCGCCCCGTCGCCGCCCCGTGTCCACCAAGCTTCCTATCTCGTCATGGGCCCCTGTCCCGATACCACGCCAGCTACCTATTCGAGCAAGCTTCGCCTGTATCCCAGCTGCTCGGGTCTAGATCCAACATGGGAATTTTGAGCTATGATCCCCGAGGGGCGAAGATAAATAAATAAAAATTGCCGGCGCCGTTCAGCTGGGCAATGCTTCTACTTTGTGGTTTGTTCGTCTCTTGTCTGTGAATGTCAATTGCCTTGTTGCTGTCAAGATGTCTATTGCGCGACGAGTCCTCGCTCTCACCGTCTTCTCCCAAGGAGTCCTTGGTGGGCTGTACCCTGGATTGAGCACGGCCAACCACACCTGTAACCTTGGTAAGAGCGCAGAAATCACAACTTTCTGTGATAATGAAAGCTAATGCTTCAATCGCAGTGGAACCTGTGCTGTCTTGTTCTGATGGCGCCCAGGCCGGTCTTGTAGACACGTGCTGTGCCGAAACGTACGGAGGTCTGATCGTAAGAATGCCCAATTGTCCAAGAGGAGCGGGGAGAATCGGGAATAAATCGCGGGCTCTGCTAACGATCTAAAAATTGAAGCTCCAAACCCAGTTCTGGAACACTTACACGGGCCGTGAGTCCCAGGGACAGCTGCTCCCAAAGGACTCGTGGACAATCCACGGTCTATGGCCTGGTGAGTTGGATCATTATACCGAAGTTGTGAGGATGAGTTGCTAATTTGTGCCGGGTTTACAGACTTCTGCAATGGTACGAAAGCCCACGATCTGACTCTACAAAATGGTCTAACATATTTTGTCAAGGATCATACACGCAATACTGCGACTTGAAGTAAGTAGGAGCACATAAAATTAGAGGAATGATTCTAATAGTTTGAACTTAGGCGCCAATACGACCCGGAGCCGTCCCCAAACACAACGACCGGCACACCGGCGGGTAAGCCCGTAAAGCCATGGAAAGGGGAGCCCATCTCCGACTTCATCAAGCGGTTCCGCAAGTACGACTTATTAGACTACATGAACAAGTACGAACCCTCCTTTGACTCCCTTGCTCTCTTCCTCTTATAATACTTAAACCCGCATACGCACACAAACAATCTCTAACACAACCACTAGACACTGGACCGGCCTAAACCAACCAAGCTGGTACCTCTGGGCACACGAATTCAGCAAGCACGCGACGTGCTTCAGCAGCTTCGACACAGAGTGCTACGGCCCCGCCTACGTGCAGCACGAGGAAGTGATAGACTTCTACAGCACCGTGATAGCGTACTACCAGAACGTGCCGACGTGGCGATGGCTATCGCAGGGCGGGATTAACCCTTCTAATAAGACGGCGTACGCCGTGGCCGACATCCAAGGCGCTATTAAAGCTCAGTTCGGAAAGACGCCCTACGTAGGCTGCAGTGGGCCCCGATACAACGAGACCGCCGCCGGAAAGGGGTCTACGGATAATGGATACACCGTGCTTAGCGAGATGTGGTATTATTACCACGTCAACGGTCGTGTGCAGCGCGTCCAGGGCGTTCCTGTTGATGCGAGCGGTAGCGTTACGAACTGCGCGAAGGCGCCCGGCGCCGTCTGGTACTATGAGCGGACTGCGCATTCTGTCGCGCAATAGATCTGAGGCGTATATCTTACTGCCTTTAGCTAGAAAACGTCTGATGGCATGTCAGGCCTTTATAGTTGAAGAGTCCAAAACACTTAATGATAATCATGTAGTTCACGAGCAAAGAAAATTAATTTTGCAATTTTGGACCATAATATGCACTTTAATCGCCAATAGTTTTATTATACAGCCCTGGGTAATGCCCTGGCCAGATGCTCCTCCAACGCCGGTTTAGTGCAATGCAATCTTCGCACCTGCCTGTGCCTACTCGTCGTCGCCGAGCTCCTCGACCTGCGGAGCTACATACCCGGTCCTTTGTTGTGGAGCCGTCTGTACCTGGGTTTCGGTTGCCGTCGTCATAGCCGTAGCTGGAGCAGCCTCGCCTATTGAGCCTGCGAAGTGGGCAGCTGACTCGGAGTTCATGGTGGTCTTCTTCTTCTTTTTCTTGGGTTTAGCAGTCTATGCGAGAATTAGCCTTGATGTTCCTATCATATGCGCTGAGTGGATACTGACCTCATGCCAAGCCCAGACGGGTCGGAAACTGTCCATAAAGGACACATCTTCCCATAAGTTGGGGTATAGCCATAATCCAGGAGAGGCGACGAAGTAGGTGACACAGAACAGAATAACACGGAAGATGGCCATGAGGAAGAAGAGACCGAGAAGCCCCAAGAAACCCCAACTGAGATAGTAGACACCTTGTCGCAGAACAAGTGGCCACAAAGGATATAGAACGACCAAGAATATTACAACCAGCGCGAGACCAGCGTAGACCTTGCGCATGATCTGGCTACCTTCGTACAGCCATACGTAGTACATGTCGTCGCCAGCCTCCTGCTGAGGCTCTACTCGGACAGTCCACAGACCCTTTTGGCGCTTCGCCTTTTTGGGCGGCGCATGGTTATGTCCGTCGTGGGGATCAACCTTGGTGACTCGTAGTGCCAACATAGACATTGGGAGAAGCTTGAAGGTGTTTTCGAGCGATGCGCGATCTGTGATCTCTGGTAGCGCAGGATTCTTGGATCGGGCCTTTGCGTACGCGGGGGATTGTAGGGCGCGAAGCGCTCGCTTGACTATTTATCGCGTCAGCCACCAAGATGTTGGACTACTCAGCGCCACTTGAACATACCTCTGAACATATCCTTTCGCTCTCCATTCATGATACAGGTCCGTGGCTTTAGCGTTTGACCGCGCAAGAAGTTGGCCAGCGCGATGGCGACGGGGTTTGGTGGGCCGGGTCTGATGGGTTGAGGCTGTCCCTGGGGGGGCATACCGGGTCGCATTCCAGGTGGTGGTCCCGGTCTTCCCTGAGGGCCTCCTTGAGGGCCGCCTTGAGGTCCTCCTGGGGGACCACCCTGACCGGGCTGGCCTTGCTGCATCTGCTGCTGCTGCATTTGTTGCATCTGCTGGAGCTGGGCCATGCGTTGGGCCTTGATGTGTTCGACGAACTGCGGGACAGTCATGCCGTGTTTCTGGGCTTCGGCGGCAAGCTGAGCCTGCATGGCTTGTATCTGCTGAGGCGTAGGCATCGGCATTCCGTTGGGACCCATTGGTATCTGCATTGGTCCAGGACCTCCGGGACCTCCAGGACCTCCAGGAGGAGGAACACCAGGACCGCCAGGACCGTTAGGCCCTCCAGGCCCTCCAGGTCCCGCGGGACCAGCATTTGGGTTTTGCATGGTTCGCGGCTACTTGCAGTTGCGCACTGCTTGCGGGTGGTTTCTAGCGCGGCAACTTCCCAGAAAGGACAATCCTCAAGCAATACAAGGTTTAAACCGCAAAGGGTTTCAAATGGCTGAGTTACGATAGCATGGGAGAAGCGACGCCCAATATTGCACGACGCAAAATCCAATTTACATTGGATGATGGAGTTAACAACCTGTCATTCTCAGTCTTGGCACTGGGACCCTCTTTCTTATTTAGGTGCTAAGCAGAACCTAGTTAGTTAGTTACTAGCTGTTATTGCTCTATCGGTATTAACCGCTCTGTGAAAGTAGGTGCTGTTATCTCCGGCATTCAACCGACGCTTACATAAGAACACATGTAGCCACGAGGCGTGCACGAGCCATGTGCTCCTCTGTGGCACAGCTAGCTGTGGTTGTGTAGCTGTGGCTTCGCAGATCAGGATAATCTGTAGCGGGAGTACCTGCAGGTCTGCCAAGACTAGTAGAATAGTACTTGTCTAGTAGCCCTACACGAATAAATTAGACCGAAGTCATTAGATCGAATCAATCTTCATTTACGAATTACATGGTCAGGTTTCTTGGTCAGGTACAGAAGATAATGAGACACAGATTTAAGCCCAAACATGAGCCTCTCCACTCCAAGCTCTTGCCGGGCTGTCAGCATCCGATTGTCTTGTCTCAGAATACCAACAACGCCTCGTTGCGGCTGTTGTGTATCTAATCCTCCCTTGCTCTGTTGCTTGAGGAGCCAGTAGAGTTTGTTGAACTCATCAAATCAAAACATATCAAAACATTGACAACGCATACCTACATGGAAACACAACCCGAACCCTATTATTCTCCACTGCTCTGCCTTGACGCGATTCACAGCCTGCAGCATGCCTACATGAAAACAAACAGCAACGCAGTCCATCAAACAAACAAACACTTTGCACTACGTAATACGTGAGTACTGCAGCTATCCGTCCGACTCTTAATCATGAACACTACCTAGTCACCCGACGCTAAATGTTTCCCTTCGCCGCGATGGCTGTGAAAATTTCCCCTCGGACGAACATGTAGCTTTACGTCGATGGACCCGGTGGGGAGATGATATCCTCCTTACAACGCGTATCATCCACTCGACACCACAGCTTCGGGGATGACGAGAGACATGCCTCTACACGGTTCATTGCGGTCATTACGGGTAGTCCTTAGATGCGACACACGATGACCAATCTTTGCGGCCCACGAGACACACCCGTTTGCTGTGTTGTGGCAAGATGACCACACAAAACCGTCAAGGTGGGCTACTAAGCCCTCCTAGGGGAAACAAAACCAAGGCATTCTAAGACATTGCACTGGCTATGGAGCGTTAGCCATCTTACAAGTGGTGGGGTCCTGCAAGTTGGTGCGTGCCGCCAGCCATCGCCTCTGAAATGACACCCCGGTCCGTAAGCGCCGACTGGCCCACGACCTGAGCTGCCCAGCCTATCAAAGCTTCGGACGGATGCATCCAAACCATCGACGTTCCCCATCTAAGGTCGTCGCAATGTGAGGCCCAAACCCATCCGCCCGCTCAGCTGCTTCAGGCCTAATAATAATAAGTATGCAAGGTAAAGTCTAAAGGGATTCCGTGAAGCTGTTTTAATACCCCAGGATCGCCATGATCTCCATGCTTGCTCGTGACTTCATGACTATACTCGATCGCTGGCCGTCCATTCTTTCCTGCCAGTTCGACATGCAGCTACTACCATGAAAGCACTCAGTGGGATGTTTAGTTCATGGTCCCATTGTATTTCCCAGTTGTGGCAGACCATGGCTCCCTATTCCGACGAGAAGTCTCAAAGCCATGATGTTAATTATAATTCATTCTCTATCATTCGTGACGAACCATCGTTTATGCCTCGCCCCAGTGCGATGCCTTTAAGAAATACTCCGGAAGTATTTGGAGAAGAGCGAGCTTCGAAGAAGAGAAGAGGACTTGGTTGGAGCGGGTTTTCAGCGAAAAAACGACTGTTGCCGTCGGATGCTTCGTCACCGCGCAGGCCGCGGATATCACCACCATCTGACTTTCGCCATGTCTATTCAGACTCGTTTCATTTTCCAGAGAGCACATTGTCGCAGCCTAAGCTTCAGTCAACGTCCTTTCATCCGCTTCAGATCAACCTGAGCATGTCCGATACCCAGCTCTCGCCCATTCTCCCTCGGCTGAATTATTCAAGCCCTCCTATTACGCCGCCGCCGCGAGCTTATACTATCCCAAGTCCTAATGACTCCGATAGCCCTGCCATGTCACACCACCGAAGTCATTCGTCACAGTCGTTTAGTATACCCCGTCGACCAGTGAATGGAAGTTTTGTGTCCGATTCATCCCGTTCAAATACGCCTACGCCACTACGACTTCAGCCTGTGAAGATGAGAGGTCGCATATCGCCTACGCCGCCAACTCCAATTATGGAAGACCTGGTAGAAAGAGTAGCCAACGCGATGTTGGAACGAGACAGACTACAAGAGCAAATCGACGATATCGTAGAGAAACAGTCTATCTATACTAGCAGGCCTTCCACTGGTTACGGACTTGATCAGGATGAGGAATCACCTCAGCAGCATAACCTAATCCTCACAACAGGAATGGAGCCTCTGCCAGAGATACCAGCCTTGCCTCCAAATGCTCCATCTTTTAGTGAGCGACTTAGTTCAGACCATATACAGAGCACATCAACCCAAGCGCCGACTCGCCCACGGTATGAGGCAAACTCGTCGAGGAAGATCACTGGACGAGTTCCACCACCCCCATTGCCACTTCGACTACGACCTCCTTTGCGCAAGAAGAAGTCATTCTCCACGGTATCAAGCTGGTTGTTTCCCGTTGGTGCGGGACACAATCGAGATATCAGTCTTGATTCCATTACGAATGCGCCCAGGCCCGTGACAGGGAGCCAGGGTTTCTATCAAGTCGCACACCCAGAAGCGGACCGTCGCTCCAGCTTTGACAGCGAGAGCACCGTTTCCGACTGGACAGTCGAAGAGCAAACTATCCTCACCAGTCTTTCGCCTAGCAATGCTACAACTCCAAGGGCTCTGGCCGGTCCGTCAAAGGGGCATGCATTCGGTTTACAAGAACCCATTCATTTTCACCATCGCCAGAGTGTGGGTATTGCATTTTAATAGGATTCTATAGCATAGGGTTTCGATGCCGAGATACCAGGAATTTAATCTTCTTATCCGCCAAATAGCGGCGAGAAATGATTGGAGTTGAAAGATACCAGGCGCTGGTATAAAGTCTGGCTGGATTGATAGAAGGGCTGGGCTGGGCTGGGTTTGTTTTCTTGATACCATGGTCCCGGTTTTGACGATGGGCTCACCTGCGTAGACAGGCTCGAGCACATATTATTAGGATAATTAAATTACGCAACGAATCTGATGTTTAATGAGAATTAATTCATGACCCTTAGCTATCACTTCTATTTCGTGCATGCATGCTGAACCGTCTACTCAATTACACAATGCGAAAAGAAACCAGATGAGAGTAAAGGTGAGTGGGCAGCTGTGTAGCTTTGGCGGACCGCCAGCGGCTGGCATGCGTTGAAACCCAAGTCAGACAAAGCGGCTAAACCCGTAGCGCTCGGCTCTCATTTCCCATTAACCCCTGGGACTCATCTACATCAAGTTTCATCGCCATCATATCGTGTAAGATGTAAAATGGACTGAGCTTCAATAGCATCATGGGTCTCTCAGATTTTAAGGATCTGCTCGCTTCCTTTGTGAGCCAGAAAAAATTCAACTACAGCGCCCTCCCTGAAAACGGTAGCCGGGAGGAATACGGCCGGGTTCCAACATGGACTGACCGACACAAGTCACTCATACGGCTTACTGGAGCCGCGTTACTCTTGGCGGTTATCGGCATCTTTGGGGTGAACTTTACGTGCGATTGGAAGGCCCCTCGATCATTCATCAACTTTGCTAACTCAAACCTCAGACGGACGACTAAAAAACACTCTTGCGATTATGTGCAGTCTGGATTCCAGTGTGATAATTCGATATCCCACTCCTGGGGCCAATATGCGCCGTTTTACTCCGTGCCATCTGATATCTCAAACAAGATTCCAAAAGGGTGTGAGGTAACTTTTGCGCAAATATTATCGCGTCACGGTGCTCGTGATCCCACCCAGAGCAAGACCGTAGAGTACGCAGAGCTCGTAGACCGCATCCACAGCGATACGACTAAGTACGGCAAACAATACGACTTCATCAGAAACTACAAATACACGCTCGGCGCCGACCAACTCACGGTCTTTGGTCAGCAGCAGCTCGTCAACTCGGGCATTAAGTTCTACAAGCGGTACGAGAAGCTCGCGAGAAATGTCTCGCCCTTTGTTAGATCCGCCGGCCAGCAGCGTGTGGTCGACTCGGCCGTGAATTGGACGCAGGGCTTCCATCAGGCGCGCTTGGCGGACAAGAAGGCGGACTTCCCAGATGCGTACCCTTATGAGATGGTCATCCTCCCCGAAGAGGATGGGTTCAATAACACGCTGAGTCCGATGACTTGCACCGCTTTCAAAGAGGGCCCCGACACAGGAGGCGATGCCCAAAAGATCTGGGTTGACACATTCATGCCACCTATTGCGGAGAGAGTTAACAAGAATCTGGCTGGAGCGAACCTGTCCCATTCCGATATCATCCACCTAATGGACATATGTCCTTTCGAGACGGTCGCCAATACCGACGGCCATCTTTCTCCGTTCTGCAGACTATTCAAGGAGGACGAATGGCATGGCTTCGACTACTACCAATCCCTGGGCAAATGGTACGGGTACACCAACGGCAGTCCGTTAGGGCCAACGCAAGGGGTCGGCTTCGTGAACGAGCTGATCGCGCGACTCACGGGTCAGCCGGTAGTCGACGCTACGAGCACGAACAGCACGCTAGACGGCTCGCGGAAGAGTTTCCCTCTCGATAGCGTGCTCTACGCGGACTTCAGCCATGACAACGACATGTCAGGTGTGTTCGGCGCGATGGGCCTCTACAACGCCACGGAGCCACTCTCGAATACGACCAAGGCTAGTCCGAGGGAGAGCGGGGGCTACGGGGCCAGCTGGGCTGTGCCCTTTGCTGCGAGAATGTATGTGGAGAAGATGCAGTGCAAAGGTACAGAAGAGGAGTTCGTGCGGGTGCTCATCAATGATCGAGTGATTCCCCTACAGAACTGTGATGTCGACTCGCTTGGTCGCTGTTTACTGAGCAAGTACGTAGACAGCTTGAGCTTTGCCAGACAAGGGGGGCACTGGGACCAGTGCTATGAGTGAGTGTGAATGGCTACAGGTCTCGGCATTCGATGGACTAGACACGCAATCTAATCAACTTCCGGCTTAAGAAAGTGGGCGTGTGGGTGGGCTGAGGAGGACACAGAAAGATAGAGCCCTCATGAGGCTATTCCGATTCCGTTAGAGTTACTCTTCTACGGTCCTTCCTATTGTTACAGTAGTCGATCATCAGGCGTACTTCATATTTGGCGAATCAGGTTACAAAACAATTACATAGTCAAGATAGTCTAGAATAGAACCAATCTATGAAATTTTACGGTTCCATCTAGCTTTTCAGCTCACGCACGGATATTGCCCCTCAATTGCAACCCACATAACAGATGCAAGATGATGATAGGTGCAGTAACTATCTCGTTGATCTCGGCCCTCGTAGGGCCAAAACGGCCTTACCATTTCTCGGAAAGCACAGGGACAAGCATTTGACCGGATATATGGAGAAAAACGAAAGTCACGAGGCAGATTTCACGTCCGGTCTTCCCTTTATAAGTGAGACATACAGAGGGCTTGATTAATGCGCAGCGGCTTGGTGGCGTTGATAGGTTGGTGGTGTGAGACATTGGGAGGGGAACGTTTGGGGCTTGCGTTCGCTAACGATTTTGATTTATCGTGGAACTGAGACAATACTGCGCATAAGCCACCTCACCTCATGAGTTTCTCCGTGGTGTAAAGTTACAGTACCCAGTCCACTACATAATCTACAGCACGTCACTTAAACAGAGGTGGGGGCGGGTGTCTTGCATTGGTGCCCGGTGGAGAGGTACCACCTATGCTAAATTTAGCGGAGGATCCCCCCCTGTAGGCTTGTTTCGATAGTGGCTTGTCCGGTAGAACTGTGGGCAGCTTTCGTAATCGGGCAATAGGTAAGCTTCAACAAACTACCTGACTACAGATGACCGAACATGATCTTCTTTGGCCGACGACACGCCTGACGCCTTTCTCCATCACCCAACCCACCCCGTCTACCGTCGTGTCGTACCATCGGCAAAACGACGCGACCCCTGCCCCCTCCGTTGTGGGTAGGTACTTGTCAATGAGCGAGTGAGAAAGTGGTGAGACTACCTACCTACTCCCGGAGCTCTCCACCTAAAGTCCTCAAGAACCACGCCAAGATACCGCGCGTTCGCTCTCGCTCGTCCGTCAAATCACGTTACCGAAGATGGTCAGCCCCGTGGGCACCTTCTTCATCGTCCTCGCCGTTCTTCTGGTCGTTGCGGCCGTCGGCTGGGTCGTCTTCACCCAGCTGCGCGCACGACGTCTTGGGGTACGTATCTCGCGCATGCGAGCATCATGCCTGTTTCGCGACACCGGACATCACCGCATCCGTCACCTCCCTTTCCCCTTTCTTTATCAGACTCCTAGTTGTAGTAACTTTCACTGTCAATAATGATGACATGATGAATTTGCCTTACCCCTCATTCAGCCTTACTTGCCCTTGATCCCACCATCCGCGAGGCCTCACTATATCGCTCGAATTAACTAACATGTGAATCTCCAGCTCCCTTCCCCACCTCTATCCTCATACATTCCCTTCGCGGGCTCCTCGCACCAGTCGTCATACGGAGGGCCACAGCCCAGGGCATCCGGCGTGCGCGGCTGGATAAGCGACAGGTTCCAGTCTCTCAAGAACCCGCGCTCGGCAGCCGGCGCATACGAGCCCAGCGCGCCCGCCGGCCGCCGCGGCTTCGGACCCCTCGACCCGGACGAGGCCTGGGACGCGCGCGTCGGCCACGAGACCTACGGTGTCGGCGCATCCTACTATCCCGATGACCAGGAGCTCGAGGACAGAGGACACCATCATGGTGGTCATGCCCCGTACTCAGGATCTGATTACCGCATGAATCTTGCGGGCGATGGCGCGGATGAAAGTAGAGGGCGGAGTCCTAACCCCCGCCTCGATGTGCCTGCCAACAATTCTGCTGCTGGAGCAGGGGGCCACCATAGTAATCCTTTCGATGATTCTGCTGCCGAGCCGAGTAATTTGAGCATGAGAGGTGTTAGTCCGCGCCCCATTGATACGCGGAAGGCCGCGACTACCCCTGGGGGCCCACCGCATGATAGTCCTACATCTGTTGCGGAGCGGAGGTCGATTTTCAGAGAGGATATATGATTCCGCGGACTTCCGGGCACGGTATCAGCGTACGACTGTAGATACGCGATCCCACGCAGCGAGCTCAGCTTTTTTTCAACTTTCGTTTTCACAAGTCAATGACAGCACGGGATATGAGCCAACGCTTCACCAACCAACCAACCATTACGCAGCACATCAGGAGGAAGCCTTGTCTTTGTATGCGCAACAGAACGAATGGAGGGCAAAATTTGACTTTTTTTTTTTTCTCTTTCTTTTCCCTTCGTGGATGTCTTTTCCTGTAATGAGATAGGGAACTTTTTGGGGGCAATGGGGCATGTTGTTGGTCCGGAGGGATTGATTGGCGTCAGGGCGTTTCTGGTAACAGACATACAATTTCGTACGTAACCTATTATGGAATAAGACGGGGGTTGGGCGGTCCTTGCGATACGATAAAAAGAAATTGGGCGTATTGTTGAATATTATCACTTGATTTTTTCTTCTTTTTACTCGTTTCATTATCTACACTATCTTCGCGTATGCTATGTGCTGTTTCCTATTGACAATAATAGTCATTGTAGCTTGGATGCTATGGTGGGATGCTATGGTGGGATGCCATTTGGGGGTTTATATTCTTGTTTCCTTTTGAGCCACGAGATCATACGTCTTCCTAGTTATCATAATTGTCTTGGAAGAGGCCCGGTTTTCGTATATTGTACGAGTGCGTGTCTTTGAGCTCACCAATTGGTCTGATGGGCTTTAAATAGAGTGGGTAATAACGTGAATGAATTAGAGTGATCTGTTCCTCCGTGACGGCGGTTCAAATGGCTTTGATGATGCGGCTGTTTGTATGTTTCTGTCAGTGTACGGTGTTGTAGAAGTTAAGACCTTAGAGATCAGGTCATCTCTATTTTCGTAGTCACAGTCACCAACCACCTTACTGCTGGGCTCCGCACTTTTGAACTTTTTGCTCTGCGGTTAAATAGATTCCTATTGGATATTATATGCATGTATCCTGTTCATTCACGTAAAAAAAAAAAAGTTATCTAGGTAAATTTACCTAACGATACTAATTATTATAGTTTCTTTAACAAAGCTTCGTTGTAAGCGATGACGAATGTGACCGCTTACTACCTAATCACGGTATTATGCGGTGTTCTAGCTGTATCTTCGCGCATGGAAATCGCTACGCCGGGCCGTCTTTGGCAGAGTGTAATATTTCGTCAGACAGTGCTTTTAAAACCTAACAAGAAAAGGGCAACCAGATTTCTCACTGATCGGTCAAATTTGAACAAGAAAAGTGAGTAGGTATATGAGTTCATAATTTCCAACATCATCGATACATACATACATCAGTGCCTAACAGCCCAATTTTCAGATAGATAAGCATACGGTGATTTTGGATACAATGCCTTTGTCATGTATAGCATGAAATTGTTTACCTAAATGACCGTAAACCAAAGAATTCGATGTTGTACTGCTTGACGTCCAATTTCCAGTCCTCCTTCGTCTTTCGGTGCCAGTCTCTCGCTTGTGACCTCCTAGGAAGTCGGTCCTAGTCCTCTCTAACCTCGTCGAGCTGAAGTCTACCTTCCGCGCGATGTGATGAAGTAAGCGTTCCGCTATGTCAGACTCTCGCGATACCTACAGCTGCACACCGCTTCCCTAGAGTGGCAGAACAAAGAGGGTACTTTTTATATAGATCTCTGGCCTGTAGATGTAGTAGCTGGAGCTCCTTGTGCGACAACAAGTATTCAAGACTTATCCCTATGTTGCTATCAGTATTCAGAGGTCGTGAAACGCTACGTCGTTACGCTGTTTGTGCCACTATCGACCTATCAGATGATCTCACATATGCCCAGTACGAAGTATTAGCCTAGGTTGCAGGCACAAATACCATTGAGCAAAGTGTGAGGTAGAGGGGAAATATTGTGTCTAAAGCCATTCGTGGTTCTCGGGATCAAGAAAAAGAAATCGTTTTAAAGCTGACTGGCATGCTGCAGATAATTAACATTTAAGAAATATATGTATTCCGGACCTGAAAAGGGATATAGAAAATTTTAAAATGAAGATTAATACACTTAAATAATATACACAATAACCATAAATAGCAGCTTCAACAGCTGAATATATATATAATATTATCAACAGGCCGCAGTGTTAATGTAAAGCTTACTTAATCTTTTTGCCCGACTTTAAAATTTATTGTCGGTCCCGGTACTAATAAAGCTTCCATCAAATACACCTGTTGATATATATATATCACCGGCAATGCAAGAGAAAGCAAAGTTGCTAACAGTTGTGGTGCAAATATAGACTCCACTGGTAAAGCGCGTCGTGAATTACCATCTAATTAACGACGAGAATATTTCTACCTCGATATTACGAGAAATATACGATATGCCCACGCGTGGTAGTGCACAGCTTAATTTGGCTTCTGCTTGTGATCTTACCTAGGTTTTAAAGCGACTTGCTAACTAGCTTCACGCAGCCTACCCCGCGAAGTCCGATCGCGTTGAAAGAGACTCGGAATATATCAAGTGCTTACTATGAACCGAATACTGTTTTGCGCTGCTATTCAGAGTCGTTCCCTTATTAGTGAAACGCGTGGCCTTCTAAACATATTTTAATAGGCTGTTACCTCTTCGTTCGACACGGCTTCCTTCTCCAGTCCGTATCTTTCAATCCAAACCTCCGCCTGCAGTTCAACCTTCTCTATACGTTTTAGATAGCTACTGCCAAGGTCTGTTTATAAATACTTTTCCCATCTTCCTATCTTCCCATCCGCTTCCTATTTCTTGTTTCCAGATAGTTATCCAAGATCAGACAAGGACAGCCATAGTCGAATAGCACGAAGCCTAGTGCGGTATCAGGCATGAAACGTCCCCAATCAGTCATCATGTCTTGGTGTCATGTCCTCCTCGGAGGTAGCCTTCACTTGACATTCGCGATACTGGAATCACCCAGAAACACTTGTCAAAGGGAGGTGGCTCTGACGACAACCCCATATTCCGAGTATATATATATATCCGGGCGAGTATTGAAGCGGTGTAAGTGTGCCGGCTTACGTAAATTGCGATGATTTTGGAGTCGAATTCACGTGAGGGGTCAAGGGGTATGCGTGGCGTTTGTGTTTATTATTGTAATTACTCTGCGATGGATTCTACGAATTTTTGGACCTTAGCATGCGGATTTCTCAATACAATCGTTGCGTTTTTCAAAAATTTATTGTTCGTATTGCCTTTATTTCTACGTGATCACACTGTTCCCCATTGAATTATTTGATTCTTTACAGCCTGGGATGCGGAATATTTAGATTTCCTCCCTGCGCTGTGGTTCACGGGACTCGCATTCACCCGTGGCCGTTTCAGTATATATACGGTGATGGCCCAAGATGCTTCAACTGAGCTTGACCTTGGAGGCGGCCTTTGGCTGACCTCCTAAAGTCTTTATAGGAAATTCCGGTCCCACTTGCTTTACCCCACATGCCAGCGCCAAACCTTAGGGAGGTAGGTCGGGTTACGTACTGCCAACTGCCACGACTACCGAGAAACGGGGAGGTACCTGGTATTAGATGCAGGTTGCGCGGTTTGTTTGTTATAGATAGATATCTAACACGGGAGCAATAGAAAATTTACATATGCGCCCATCCGTGCCTTACAAAACTGTCATCTTGCATTGAATGCTGGCCATGACGGATGCAGTAGAGGGCATACAAGTGTGAAATGAGAATATGTTAATAAGTGATTGTACATATGAAGCTATAAAATTCTGCGTATACCGAACAAGCTGACGTGCTTCGCACATTACCCTTTCTTTGATCTAATTTGGTTTCTCTACTTAGTTAGATACCTCTTAGTAAAGGGTAAAGGTACTAAGTAAAGGGTAGTAGAGGGCAGTATTCGAATTTAATCCACCCGACTCATTTTTATCCATATTGTACATTATGCTTCCTCGCGATACTGGGTACCTACATCTGCATATCGTACTTAGAATCAAGCTTTTAATAAGCTAGCATCATTCAAACCTATACCCGTTTATAGTTCGCAGCCCAGCTACCTAGGTACTCTTAGATTTTAATAGACTGTAAAACTCGGATGTGCTTTTTAAGCTTTTAGTACTGCGTTTAAAGAAACGTCTCCCTTAAAGACGTAACCAGCTGGGTATAAAAATCCGACCCAGCCTCTTTGCTATTCTCGACAGTTCCTACTTTGTTCTTTTCACTAACACCTCAGCTAACTCCAAACCGGGGCAGCAACTACTCAAAAACTCTCAATAATCCACCATTAAAAAAAAGAAGAGATGGATGGACTTCATGCTGATACTTTTGGTATGATACCAATTGACGACCTATCCAGTAATTCGGCAATATCTCAAAGTACCCCCGACTCATGCCGCACATGCCAAAACCAACCCGCCCCATGCTCGCAGCATAAGGAAAAGCGATTCAAAAGTCGGTTAGAAAGTTTAATTAATCGGCAAGAAAATGACACTGAGAGCTCCGAAACCAACAGGTCCGCATTAGAGCTTGCAGTACGTGGGACTCGAGCAGCACGATTGTCACCCTTATCGTCGGAAAAGGAGGACGATTTTCGCTGTAATACCCTTATGCAGAACAGTGAAAACGGAGGAAAGTTGGTCGAGGAACCCCGTATTGTCGATGAATCATGGCGCTGCTGCAGCACCACGGACTGCTGGTGAAACTTGGGTTGGCTTCAGCCACGGACTGGGCAAGACGGATCTATATCAGGGCTGCAATGGCCGTCGGTTTAGGCCAGCACCAGGACGACGAAGTGGACTAGATCATATTTCCAATATTCCAAGTGCACATCAAAACTCCATTCTATTAACTTGTACCAGAGTGTTAGCTACTTGGAGCCTGACTGTATACTTCCTGTCCAGGACTTCAGCTTCAGAATGCGACTATCAGTTTCTCTGATATTGAGGGAACCGTAGTTTCTGCTTCGGCAATCACAAGAAAATGAGAGGAAGGCATACTGGTAAGTCTGATATATATGAATTTCTCTGTTGTTTCGGACTCCCGTTTTCCTCTTTTCCTTTCTTTTCTCCACGATCTCTTAACTTTTAATGTTTTTTGGAGAACTTTTTTTTCATATAATGCCATTTACCACCTCGTTCCTCCTCCCCGTCCTCCGGACCGGAGTCGATGCTATAATTGATCTCTCCCTGGACACTTCAAAGAACTGGTGGAAGACCGGTCGGGCTAAGATCAATGTACGCCACTGGCTACAGCAGATCTTGGTCGCAATGGCCGGTCGGGCAGCTCAGCTGCTCTCCCCGCTAGTTCTGCGATGGGCCAGGGGAGTCCTTCCGGCGAAACCTTGGTTAGAACTGACCTAAGGGAGACAAAGGCCTAGAGGAAGGCCCTCCGACAACCCTTGCACCTGGCGCCTGCAGGTCCCGCTTGGGAACCCCCTCGTATCTCATCAGTTGCTCTTCAAGGCGACTGAAGTTCATATCTAGGCCTTTATTCTGGAACCCCCTCATATCTCATCGGCTGCTCCTGAAAAGTACGCCATCGAAGGCCTCCGAGTACAATACACGCAAGAGATATTGGAACCCCCTCGTATCTCACTGCCTGTTCCTGAATATTATGCCATCGAAGGCCCCCGAGTACAGTGCACAAACAGGGGATATTCCTTCATATCTCGCTCTTGTGTGACAGTCGGAGTCGTAGAGAGGTATTCCTGGGCAATTTCCTTTTTATTGCAACTCACCACTAATTTCATCTTCTATGTTATAGCTGAACCCCTGACCAACTTAACATTCGTCCAATCAACCCTTACGACCACAGACCTATTCAAGGCCTCAAACCAGCAGGTGTTAAACGATGTTCTACGACAATCCTACCATAAGTCTGAAGCATTCCAAGGATGGCTACAAACATGACGGCATGGAGGAGTTGTACGTTTCCGCAATTAGTCTATCCATCGCCCAAGAAGCGAAATTCAAGACTGACATTGCTCTCTGCACAGCTCTTTCATGATACAAGACTGCAACAATATACTGCCATGCTACCAGAGTAGGACGTTACTAGGATGGGCACATCGAAATCCGCGGTTCCTCGTGGGTTTACAACCAGAACTGTGACACTTTCGGAGCTGAAGAACTTGAACAAAACACCAGTCCCATCACTCCTGACCTACAACTTCTACGCTTTCGGCGGTATCTAGCAGAATTCTCGGCACACAGCCAACCTTTCTATATATCTTTCGACTACAAAGTTTACACAAGATACTCATTATATGGATCGACGTACCGGGTGTCACAACCAAGTTAGCCAGTTGTAGGGATATGTATCTGACCTCTCCTCTTAGAGAGGTTTAGTCTCTGCACGACACAGTCTGCCACTAGGGCGGCAACGCCACAAATTCTGTCGGGCTTTCGAAAGCATAGTTACGCACCGGGTGAATCCAACTAAACTCGTTCTATTGGGAGAAATTGAAAAGATCCTGCGTTGGCACAAGACGCAAATATGGTATAGTGTCTCCTCAATTTCATGGCAAAGCCTCAAGTAACTAACATAAGAATAGGCTCTCTGCGCTTGTTACGTTCTCTAGCGCGCTGGATAATTATCATATATCCTTCTTGTATTGGGGTATATCTTTGCAATCACCAAGACCATCAACCTATAAAATCGTACAATTTGGCTAAACGATATCGGTCGGTCCATTTTGTACTGTGGAATCAGTGTCTTTTATCCAGAATCCCTAACTCCTACTTTAGTACTGCAGCTGTCTTTTATCACTCACCTTACCATAGCTCAGAAACGTATTTTACTAACAAGATTTTGATACAGGAACTCCCAGCGTCCTAGCGCGTCCTCTGTATTAAACTAGATTTTTTCAACTTTGCGCTCCAGTCGGCCAGGGAAGCCGTCCGCGACCCAGTAGGTTTAGATGCTGTGGGAATCAGACCATAACGGAAGTTGCCCTGAAGTCCATCAACGCATTCGTTTGCTAGCTGGTACGACGATTGTAATCTGGCCATCTAGTCTGCTAAAGAATGGCGGGAAAGGTGGATAAATAGAAAGAGAGAAACGGAAATGGGAATGGGAATGGGAATCTGTGTCTTATCGACGTTTTAGGGGGTTGGATTATTTAACTTCATGATAGATTCTCAAGTCGCAGAATCATGGGGCGCATCTCCGGAAGAATGGGAAATACTTACACATGATCAGAAAACTTGCTTCGATCAATGTGCCCCAGAGGTTATCCAGATAGAATAATACAGAGTGTCACCATGTTTGCCTAGTCTAGGGACCTGTTACACAAATGGCCCGCAGGTAGGAGAATGCAACTGCCCGTCTACCAGAGCTAGGACGGCAACATCGTGTAAGCAATCTGTAAGTCGGTGTTTGAGATATTCAGCTACCCGTGTTTGCTTGACGCTGCGAAATGGACCTGAATTATCTAGGTAAGTAAGTGCGAAACTATTCGTGTATATAGACTTTGGTTCACCTCGAAGACTCAAAGTAGGAACGTAAACCTGTACGGCCCCCTTGATGCCCAAGAAGATTATTACAATATTGAATATCTTTCCAAGCCCTAGACATCACTTGGCCTTTGTTACAGGATCCTCTCAAATTCACTATTGCAGCGCGAATCGGTGGTGACACTCCTTTATCTGTTTAGGTAACAGGGGACGACGGTCAGTGACGACTCGGGTCTTAAATAGGTCTTAAACTTGATATTGTATTAACTCGGGCACCTCGGGTCATTTCTCGGCCTTTTGGCGTACCTTGCGGCAATTTGGGTCCTTTGTAGAAGAGCCTTGATGTAACCTTCATTGGGGCATAGGGGAACCTCACTCGGTAGCCTCACGTTGGAGATTCGGTTCCAATCTGAGTAGGATGGCTTTGGAAACCCTGATTAATAACATGGAAGTAAAGATACGCTATTGTAATCAAGTACGAAGATAGTATGGAAGTGAGGCTATGATTTGGTATTTTTGGGTACGCTTCCTCATGGTTTTTTTCCGGGCCCTTTTCTTTCTTTCAACAAAATACGAAGGAATTTGTTCCAACTTGACACCTTTACTTTGTTCAACCTTGTCTAGTAAGTTCAGTTAGTAAAGCGTTGCATAGATGATTCAGGTAGCTTGCCCCTTTTCTCTACAGCACGGCCGCCCACGCACCATGTTCAAAGACCTGGTTAGCGTTGTACCGTTGTACCGGCTAGACCTTGCTAGGTCTTATGGTGGAGCGAGGTTTGACCAATCACATTTACGCAATTGGAGATGGGAACTCCTGTTTGGGCAATTTGAAGAGGCTCCCTGTAAGTCTGGGGATCTCGCCCTCTCGGACCAGCTGGTCCGAGACGGAGGAATCGCTCGGCTTCAAATTCTATACACAAGACTGCACATATTTCTTAAATTAGGGTGAAGAAGTTGACACGGCTTTGTTGCAATTTCTGATCTGCAGCTATGAATGTCTTAGAGCCTAGGCGGTCTCAAAACGGCGATTTTTGCGTCGTCACACTAATGATACAGCCCCAACTGATCAAGCATGGGGCCGAATAATAAGTGTTGCCTAGCTCATGCAGCGCGGCCCGTCGTTCTCTATCTCCTCCGATTGTGTAGGGTTGCGCACGGCGTTCCGGCTTTGTTAACGCACCGCAAGTGGGACCAATTCTACCTTCAACAAAGCTTACTTCAACCGTCTCCTTTCCCTTCAGGATAGGCCGCAGTTGGCGCCTTTCGATTGATCCACTAGCTATTAGTGGCTTAGAAAAGCGGTTACCATTTAAATCCGCATCTGCTCAATATATAATAAATCTCTAATGGGATAGAATACTTAAGTTGTCAGGACAGGAGTGTGTTAACAAAGGAGCACACACTTTGAGTGCCCTGTATGGAATATTATAGTTAGATGCGCCCGGCATAGCACTGGAAATGACAGAAGAATCGCAAAAATAAAAATCGTAACAGCAAGATCCGCAAACGTCAATTCTATCTACACAGCCACTTTTCGTACGATGTCGTGTTTTGAGGCAAAATCACGATTATAGAGTAATAGTCTACGGCGAAATTGGCTAAGTCTAGGTGGGTCGTAAGGCGTTAAAGGGATTGGAATGTGTCGTCTTCTGGTGACCCCAGTTCTAGCCAGTGGCGTTGCCTGCCGGGAGACTAAATATTCAGAATGTGTATCATGGCCCTCTCGTATAGCTTGACCTTTTTTTTTGACGTGGCCCCTGTGCCGCGTGGCCTTCTTATACATAGCCTAGGATCGCCCTATCCAAATCCGGAAGATAGTATATCATTCATCAAATAATTACAGTTTTAATTCCTGACTATACTATTGTTATAGTGTCTCGGTGCTAAGACTTGCCAAGATATCATGACGACTACTAGTCATACCTGCATATACTCTACCTATAATCAGAGCAAAAATGGCCGAGCCAATGAACGATTGATGCTTCGTAGCTCATAGATAGGTGTTCTGACTAATCTAAAAGGTTAGCGGCAAACGACGAAAGGGGATAACTTGGGTGCTGGTATCGATGAGGAAAATCTACGGGATTTCCATCTAGTCCGGTCCTATCTACTTAGTTATGAATTTAATATAGTTGAAAGTGGTATGTGCATACCGGCATAGATGCTAGGACAATTACTATATGGAATATGGCAGTGTTCTTAGAGGGTTCAGACCAGTTGCGCTTGCATGGTAACAGTATTTCATGCTTTCTTGGGGGGGACTAGGGCGTTACAACTCCTAGATATTTCATATATCCTTACCTGAATAGGAATAACTTTCGATCCGGCCGATGGTTCTGGGACCTGATTATCCTTACTAGATGAAATAGTTTCGATAACTATGTTATCAGTTCGTATTGCACCATGCTGTGATATGCCGCTCTGTCTATATAAGACCTTCTTCCATGGCTGTAGACTTCCTCAATCCGCATCTCTAATCTCACAAATTATCCAGTGTATCCCTCAGACGAACCAAGCCCTCAATCTTTAAGAGATACTCACGCCAACAAGAAACATGTATAGCAACAAGGTTCTTCTGCCTCTAGCCGCCCTTGCGGGTGCGTCTCTATCCCAGACTGTTGCTAGTTCGGTCTGCGAGGCCAGCAGGACTGGCCTCATTCAAGGTGCTCCTACATATGCTCCTGAACTCGAACCTTATTTGGGTAGTGCTCTCGGCGGCGCCAACGAAGCTGCTTCCACTTCCGCATATGCCTCGACCACATTACCCCCAAGTCCCTTCGAGGACCCTGAAAAATACGTGGATCAGCTTTGCGCAATTGCCGCCACGTTACCTGCCTCGTTGTTGCCGGCCTACCAAAGTTTTGGCGCAGCACTTCTCAAACATGGCAGCTCCCAACTCGTCGAGTACGACAACTACATCACCGACTGTATCACCACTGGAACGGCTGCCGCTAGCATCACCAGCTATCTCAACTCCATCCTTACTGGTACGGATCCCCTCTGCCAGGCTACGAGTACTCCCATCACCAGCTCCCCTTCTTACCCTGTTGCGACGCCCACTGGCCACAATTCGACCAACACCACTTCAACTTTGATCCCCACGGCTGCTGCTGCCAGGCCCGCCAGTGTCTTTGCTGGTGCTGTGGCTCTGTGTGGCCTTATCGGTGCCGTTATCCTCATGTAACCCTCCATAGCGGTTTTCTAGGCAACCTGGATCATGCTACTTTATGCTAGAGTTCTTTAAGTTGAAACTAGCAAGAGAAATGAGTCAGAAGATGGGAGCTTCCAACGCTTTCTTTTTATTCAGGTACGAGTTGATTGTAAATCAAGCTCGCTATGTAATTATTGATATGGTTTGGTGTATAAAGGGGTGATAGATAGACAGCTTTTCTTTGCGAGGATTCTGCTGGATTATTCAGTCAATTCAAAGTTTATAAATTTCCTTCTCAGCTACGAATTCAATGTCCAAAGACCTTTCCGCGGTCCACATTCACATATACTAGCAACATGTCTCTTTTAACTCTATTCGTATCTTCTAATTTGACGACGTAAAAGCAGCCCCAATCCCGGCACCTCTGATAGCCCTCCAGAAACAACTCGTTAACATTACAGGTCAACAATTACGCTTGTAGATATTCTTGCATTAGAAGGCCCCCATTGTTCCTCTGTCCTGACTGGCGACTAACACAAATCAGGTGACGGCGCCTGAAAATGAGTTTCTATGCAACACTACATGAGACTTCCTTGTACGGTGGAGTCCAGGCGTTTAAGTTGAACATTTTTTACTATTTGGCTGGATGCCTTTGTGCTTTTCGAAACTTCGTAGTTCCCTATTGACGATATTTGACTAATCCATGCTAGTATATAATTGCTATAGATGGATACAATCAACGGTGCTATCGAACTTCGGTAGCATGGAAAAAACTTGAACTCTTGGTAGCAAATGTTACAAACTCCTTGGAATTTCGACTCGACCGAGTCGGCTTCTAAACGATGTCGAATAGAGAGATGAAAAATTCTCCCAAAAACGTCACGTTTCTATCCTAGAGGATGTACTGCACGAACAGCGGACAAAACCCCAACTTAGCCGGCAGTAGGATCCTTCGGGTCCACACGGGGTCCTAGCAAATATCCCAGGGACGTTAGCATCAATTTGGGATAGTCTCTGTGGGTTTACTTCTACCTTCCTTCACCAACTTATACCAGCGACCATGTCTTGTTTAGACGGGAGTCAACGCTACCAGATCGCTTTAACAGATCTGTTCTTAGATCTACCTAGACCTTCCATCGCCAAGGCTTCAACAGAACAATTCCGATACCAACCGCTACCGGACAGCAGGAGGTTTATCAGGTTGCTCTACCTTCTACCCCGGAACCGTAAAATCTCTCTTGAGGGGCGCTCCGCGCTGCATTGTCAGGTGATCATACACCCAATCAGCAATTGCCCGCCCTACGTTGCTCTCTCTTATGCTTGGGGTGACGCGACAATCCGAAGGAGCGTCCAGCTAGGGTCATATGTCGTTTCACTTACCGAGAGTCTCGTCGTCGCACTGGAGCATCTGCAACACAATGAGAAGACTCTTGTGGTATGGGCAGACGCAATCTGCATCAATCAGTCCGACAATGCTGAGAAGAGTAACCAAGTGCAAATGATGAGCCATATTTACAAGTCGGCTGCATTGGTTGTCGCATGGCTCGGGCCAGAAGGCGATGATAGCGACAAGGCGATTAAACAACTGCAAGACTTCAAAGAGCGCACGTTGCTCGCTATGGATCGCATAACCCAAATCGAAAAATTGTTCGAGTCTAACCAGTTTGAACAAGATGCATTCGACGACCTGCCACCAGGACAGAGCATCGATTTTCTCCCAATCAAAAGACTCCTTGAACGGCCGTGGTTTGATCGTGTATGGGTTCTTCAAGAAGCCGTCCTGAATGACCACACGCTATTTCTCGCAGGTCAATCATGCCTTGAGCCTAACGCACTATTCTGGGGCGGAAACGAATGGGTGTCTACACACTACAGCCATACCCACGCCATTGACCACACAAGCTGGCGAAGACTGACACCCGTCAACGTACCGTTGGAGTTGGATGTGTTTTGCTCCAGCGCCATTTCTCTGAGTGTGTTTGGCCCTAACCTGAAATGCTCTGATCCGGCAGACTACGTGTACGGTCTCTTGGGCTTGATCGAGGATGCAGAGCGTTGTGGGCTGCGAGCCGATTATACTTTGAGTCTAGAGGATATCTACACAAGCTTCGCCACAGCGCTGATTCGGACGGGAAACCTCTCGTTTCTTCTGCGACTTTGGTGTCCGGAAACGGACCTCATCTTGCCCTCTTGGGTGCCGGACCTAAGAATCGCTCAGTTCAATACCATGGATACCTGGATTGACGGAAGTATCTATCAAGCCGACTTGGCGCCCATCGGCAACGGATATTTTTTGGATATGCCAAGCTCGAAGGACGAGAAACCTCGTCTGATTGTCACTGCATACCACGTCGATACCGTCGAATCAATGCTGGTAAGCCTAGCCGACGATGACCTAGACGTAGCCAAGCAGACGGCCTTTCTCCAGAGTGTGCACGATGCGATGTCCCGTGTGGACTTATCGAGCGATGCTGCAACAGAGGGGACACCATTATCTGCGACTGCACTCGTCCTGGCCCATCTGCGGGCCTTTTTTCAACCTTCTCGGGCTGAGCTACTCAAATATCTTGATGAGGGGAGCTCCGAAGCGAATACAGAGTGGGCTCACTTGTCCCCATGCCGACACCTGTTTTTGACGGAATCGGGCCTTGTCGGACTTAGTCACGGGCCAGTGTTTGCTGGCGATCGAGTGTTCATTATCGGTGGCACCAGGGGCCAATGGGTACTTCGTGGACTGGCGCAGGACGATTACTACCATATTGTATCGCCAGCCGCAGTATATCCTATCCATTGGAATGGACGATGGAAGTCTCAAAGAGAAGAATTATCTCTATGCTAACGATGATAACAACGATCAAGTGCTGCGATATTGAGCAACCTCAGTCTGAGTAAATACGGCCTAACTTACAGCGGTTGTTTGGCGTAAAGAGTAGTGTTGTGACATTGACGTTACGTCGCTGGGAGATACTAATAAGTAGAATATGAAAGCCACGAGAGGGAACCCACAGTTTATGTCCTCCTCTTATTGTATTTCATACTGTAATTAGTCTCGATTTGGTTAGGCAGATGCTAACAGAGAAGCTAAATTGTAGCGCAATTACAATATCGCGAAAAATGGGGAAAGGAAAAAATCCAAAAAACAATCCATGATGCTCAATACATCATATGATATGATATCCTATTCGACCACGGCCGGATTCGAACCGACAATCTTCAGAGAATAAGTCGTCGTCCTTTTTTATTTGAACGATGAACCGAAATCTGACGCCATGCCATTAGGCCACGCGGCCACAACCGTTGACGGTGGTGGATGGATGTGGTGCGCGCTATCGCGGACTCAATCTCTGGCTCTGCGATCTGTCGAAAACGGTAGATTTTCATGATTAGTGAGTGGCAGTTTTATTTTTGAAGGCGTTCCATTTTTCTCGATACAGTGTATGCGAGGCTTGGTTGGTTGGTCGTGTTATAGCGGCGAGGTGGAGTAGGTGGAATATTCTACCTTCGCGATCCTCCAGCTCTGCATGTCAAGATTACGTTTCTAGGAAGTGGAAGTATGTACATAATAGTCCTTGATCCTTCTGCCCAGTGCTAGGTCATATTTAATTTTGTACAAATTGTTGAGGCTTGTGATGCTGGATCCCGGTGATCTTGTTAAAAGGTCTCACATTGAGGGGTCAATGTAGGGAATATGGTGAGGCAAATGGGAGATTCCAGTTCAGTAGCCAGGATATGGAATGGATTTGGTTACTGAAGGATAGAACATGGTAAGTTTAACGAAGACGATAGTTGGTAAGGCTCGGAAGCTCTATGTACATACACCTATGGGATTTAGAGGCTGAGGCTATGTATATAAATTCACTTCACTCATATAAGGTTCCTTTCGTTTTTTTTTTTTTCGTCTTAGGAGAATAAACCCCTAGACGAACACAAGCTCTCAAAATTATTTCACGAAATCGAGCTTATGAGTTTTGATATATCATTGACGGCAAGACCTCGTCGATATCCGTTCCTTACTAGAATATAATGAGAAGACATCTATTTGATGTTGCCACACACGGCCATCCTTCAAGGTGTACGAAGATATGCTTGCGTCATACGCGAGACCGATCAGGTATGGGAAGTAGAAGGCGTAGAGACCCCCCGGCCGGTCTATACGCATTAGTTGGGCATAAGGGACCCATGAGCGCGGTAGTTTTGATAGGACCCCTGTGGTAGGATATGAGTATTCCGGAAGGTGTGGGAAGTAGTTAGTAAGAGGTTTATTACTGTTCGATATGCCTTTGGTAGCTTTAAGCTGCGTCCCATTGATACTGGCCACGCTTGCTTCTTGTTGTGAAGTGTAAAGAGCCGTGCGAGTTGCCATTGTGTAGATGCCTCGCTTGAAGTAAAGGTGACTAGCTTCTACTCTTTTAGTGCGGTTCTAGATATTTCTGAATAGGGAAGAATTCTTTCCGGAACGCAAACTATTCCTCGGAAAAGGCAGACAGATAAACTAACTTTAAACTTAAGATGAAGAGTTCACTGGTTCCTTGAGGCTTCACAGTCGTGGTTCTTATATTCATAATAAACCTGATTTTCTATACCTGCACATAAAATAGCAAGCAAGAATGAAGGATCCCATCCATTACAGAACGACACGGAGCATGCGAAGCCATCTCTGTGATATGACTTAGTAATACCCGTGCGGGTATCTCCTCTGTATGGAAAGTTCCGAAACAACACTGATACGTGGTCTTTGAAGCACTTCTTACTATCATGAGTGCCTATAATATCTAACAACTTGTGGTGGTGCCGTTGATTACGTCATGTTGTTGTGACATTGCAGCTCTTCAAAACCAATGCCAACTGATATAGTCCTATCCATGATCCACCGAGGAAAGGCGGTAAGTGAGACCGCTATCGTCATAAGCCATTAAATCATCCTTTATAGATACTGCGACTGGTGTAGTGTTTACCGTGCCGGAATCTGCAAACCTTATCACATCGCAGTGTGATGAACGAACTCCTCGGACCCGGGGGGTCATGCGACCAAGTGACCTCAGTCAGACGTAGGATCGCCAATCTCATCAAAAGTCAGCACTAGATGAGCTCCTTAGCAAGTAGTTGAGAGGTTAGAGCTTTTAGCCATTATCTTATGTCTAGTGTATGTCTACAAATGTTATCGTATCCAGGTATTATTGTCTTACATGAAGAATGCTACTTGTTTGGGGTCTGTGTCAGAGTCAACTTCGTCTCTAACTAACCTCCCCAACCCGATTCGAGTTTAAAACAAAACGTGACATATACAGCAACTATGCCGGCCTCCCCAAACCTCTCTATCATTATAGTTATTCTGTTGCTACTGTTTTTTTCATCTCTTGTTGTTCATGTCCTTCTTCCGCCTCACCGTGGTTTGAAACGGATTGGTGGGAAATATGTATTGCCCCCGGGACCTAAAGGCTCTCTATTGCTCGGCTCATTATTACCGTGGCTCAAGGCGAGAAGCAGCGGCACCATAGTTTCATGGGTATGTAACCTATTCATACAGTCAAAATATATGTCCAGAAAATTGTCTGCTAACTGGCCGATAGCTTCAAGAACAGGCGCAGTACGGTGAAATGACAACCTTAAGCATGGGTACCAGAACCTGGGTACTGCTCAATAGTCAAAGAGTTCTTAACGAGATTATCGCTAAGAGAGCCAAAATCACTCATGAGAGACCGGACTTCCCAGTTGCTGGAGAGTTGGTCAGCAGAAATTACCGATTATTTTTGCAAAAAACTGAGCAATGGATAGAGGGTCGACGACTACTCCACCGGCTCTTGACAGAAGAAGGATCGAAGATCCACAATAGTCTTTCGGAGGAATCGAGCCTAGGATTGCTAAAAGCCTATATGGATGAACCGAATGCTTGGTATGCGCACAACTATCGCTTTGCCATTGCCATCATGTATCGAATTGTCACCAGTACATCTTTGCGGAAATCTAGAGGTGAATTGGAAGACCTACAGAGAGTGTCATCAACTTTCTTAACTGCTATCAACAGCAGCTTTGTGGATTTCTACCCGCAGATCAGCTCATTACTTCCTAAGTGTCTCCAGATTTGGCGCGCTCACTGGGAATCCATGGGAGATTTCCATTACCGCATCTTCAAACATTGGTGGTCAGAGTTGAAGGATCCACACATTCCTGAATCCTCTTTTATCCGAAAGACAATGCTGGGGGAGTACAAAGGCTCTGATGACCAGGCGATGTATATTACACTGCTCATTTTCAGCGCTGGCTCTGATAACCCTCGCATGACATTGAACAGCTTTATCATGGCTTGTCTTGCGTGGCCAGAGCCCATAAGGCGCATGCGACTCGAGTTAGACAGCATATGCGGCGGTGATGCTTATCGGCTGCCTTGTATGGACGACCTAGCGAGCGCGCCCTACAGCTCCGCAGTTGTCAAGGAAGTACTCCGGTGGCGTCCAACAGTGCCCCTTACTCCCCAGCGCGTGTTAGTTGAAAACCTCGAGTTTGAAGGATACAAGTTTCCCCGCGGCACGGAGTTCCTCGTTAATACAATTGCCGTTTGTGCCAATGGTTTTGACGAAGCTGACACTTTCAAGCCTGAACGATGGCTTGGCTACAAAGAGGGGAAGCAAGATGACAGCAGATCCAATAGCGGGGTTGACCAGAACCTCTGGCAATTCGCTTTCAATGCCGGTAGACGGTCTTGCGTAGGATATAAGCTGGCGCAGAAGGAATTGTTCGTTGCATTTTCTCGATTAGCCTACTGCTTCGATTTTTCTCCTGCAGGGGAATTCAACGACAAGGAACTCAATGCCTTTGCTCCCGGGCAGCCGTTCCCAGTTAAGATTACGGTGAGATCTCCAGCGCATGAGCATCTGATTCGTAACGAAGCGGTAAAATGTGATATTTGGGGCTCCTGAGGGCTCTCATAGATAGGAAGATCAGCAGAAATCCATATGCATATAGTATGTATTGAGCCAATAAGAGTGAGAAGCCCTTGGTATTTTATGAAGGGAGTAAAATCTAGTAGTTCGTCCTTCTATCTAGTAACTACATAGTCATCAAAAATAACGCAAATCGGAGCACGTTTTTATGGGTTGATTGACGAACGCTACGGTGACATCGTGACACAAATTGATCCTTCATATTTCGGTGACGGAATTTTGAGATTCGTAAAATCTTGCTGTATGTGTCAGACGATACTGCCACAGTCTTACAATTCGCTCCAATAGTATTCCAGTGTTGATAGTATTATTTCGCATATGTAGGATAGAGGCACAAGCTCTTAATCACGGAGCGGGGGCGGGAAAGGAGGGCCGCTAACTCCCGCATTCATGGATATTGGTTGGGTCGTTACCGATGATAGGATTCGACCCCTGTGATATGGGCAGTCGCTCGATGCTTTACTGTTGCATCGAGAAACCCCTTGTCGAATATGCAACAACTTTAAAGACAAGAAAACCTGAAGAGAAATGCTGATCTTAAGAGTCAATAGTGAGATTATTAGTATACTCGAGTCATGCTGCTTCCGGGGCAGTATAGATGTATTAGAGTACATTCAAGATCCTACGGTCTTGTTTGGCCTAGAAACTTCATCTTCTTGGCTGATAGTCCATGAGATTTCTGTTATTACATTAAAGCCCTTCTTATGATTAGTCGTCTGAGTCTGACTTGGAGCGCCTTCTACTTTAAACAATAGTAGTTGTACGGTCTTCAACGTCTGCCAGGGGTATGAACTCATAAGTGGTTCCCATGAATCCTGGACGACTGGGTCGCCAAGTTTCAATACCCTTAGATTGGTTCAAATCTGAGCCTTCTCGTGCACTTAA
Source organism: Xylaria curta (assembly GCA_022495235.1). NCBI lineage: Eukaryota > Fungi > Ascomycota > Sordariomycetes > Xylariales > Xylariaceae > Xylaria > Xylaria curta. The sequence goes on along the minus strand of MU375943.1, from coordinate 255,499 downwards.
GGCCTTTGAAGAATCACTGCGAAGTGTACCAATTCGCGTTATGATATGTAAGACGAGCGGCCAAAGAGTTGGGAGGCAAGCACTAATCAAGATCACACCTGTCTCAATGACAGTCCATAATTATAATAGAACAGAAGCCCAGGTATTATCCGAGAAGGCATTGAGCTCAAAAAGTATGGATAGGCGGACGAAGGACGCTACGCGCCCGCTAGATAGAAGGAATCAGTATCTGACTTTGTGAAAAGAGGTCGAATACTTGCATCGAGTCTATCAAGAAGACGCCGCTCAAAGCCAGTTTTTGGCGGAGATCAATCTGAAGACTCCAAACCATCGGAAGTGGCAGGATAAGCATGGCTGCATCGTGAATGACATTGGGTACGCTGACCCATCTATAATCTACCACACTCAAGTTAGTGATTTCAAGAAGTTGCCAAACAAATGAAAAAAGGGTACGGGACTCTTACAGGTAAGCTGGTCGATTCAATGACCACCTAGTGTCTTGTCCCATTGATACGCAATGGGGATGCATTGAGAGAGGGCCACGATAACTTCGCTAATACCCCATAGCCAGATATAAGTAATCAAGAGATGAGTCGTGATGCGAAACCAACGGTGAATCCGAAATAGCCTCAGATAGAGCAACAAGATGGTGGTTTTATCTATGGGAAAGACGAGGCCGTATAGCAACTAGGTTACGAAGAACGTCTGCGCCCAAGCTTCGAACGCGAGTAGCTCGTACTTTCGAACGTACTCCTGATGTCTTCCTACTCCGCCATAGATAACACCTACAATAACAACAATTAGCCTTTGGAAATTATTCTCAATCTCTTCTGTTGACGTACAAGATATGGCATTGGCGCAAAGCCCAAGCTGTACTACCCAAGCTGGCACAATTAGCCAATCTTCAAGTCCTATGGGCCGTCGTCCGATTCTGAGAGAAATGAAACGCAGAGTAAGAAATAATGTACATAGAACGATGAATAAGGAGGCCTATATTATAACGCTCTGCCCGCCATATGCAAAGAGACCCCTTCCAGTTGTGATATATCGGGATCATCTGTAGACATTTTTGAATCATAGAAACGATGAGTATTGATGAATGGCGATTGGATTGTACAATCAAAAGATGCATCATGAATTTAAAATAGTGGTTGACTAGTCGTGTAAGATCCGGCTTAGGAAATAAGTCTATTTATTTTGAAATAGTCTATTGGCTATTTGTGATTTAGATGCAATCTCAAAGAATCCCTGATACAGTCTAATATGGGAGAGGTAACACAACAAGTTGCGAGTATGGTATGCGCCACTGTTGTGATTATCTCTTTATGTACGTAGTATGACGACGTAAGGGAAGAGACAAGCGAGACGATGTTACCATCAGGCTTACCTGCATAAAGCTGTGATACTTACATACGGATTTATCTTAGGCCGGAATACACTAAGTACGTAACGAGAAGGTATATCGGTACACCCTTGTCTTTCTGCTCCGGATCAAGAGCGGAAGACATGGATTTGGAAACCCTTAGGAGTTGATTATATCACATGATAGATACGAAAAGAGATATGTATTGTGGCACACCCAGTCTCTAGGCGGTTGGCGGATAAGTATTAGTGTCCCCAGTAATGTAGTGAAACAGTTTCTAATGTGCAGGATATTGACCACTCGCTTTTTTATCTGTACGACCATAATACGCGTCTTGTTCTTCGCTGCTAAAGACCAAGTGGTACAGCCAAAGGGAGTTGCATCAGGAGGATTCATCGGGATGCGTGGCAAGGGATGTTATTGCTGCGCCCATTTGCTCGTTGATCGAATATAACTACGCGAGACGCTGCTAAGTGAAAGATTTGGTTCGATTCGTTTCAGTCATCTGAGCTCGAGTAGGTTCTCTGGCACTGTCACTGACGCTATAGGGTTCGAATCTGAATACTTCCCATATTGTCATCAACTGTCCACGCCATGCCTCCAGGAAACAGCACTCTATTGTTGCCATCTTTCGTCGACGACTTAGCACGGTCGCATCCGTCCCGAATTCTATACTCATTCGCTAAGACGAAGGATCCCGCTAATGGCTTCAGGGATGTCTGCGCTGCGGATTTCGCGCTGGCCGTAGATCGATGTTCATGGTTCCTCGACCAGAATCTCGGTCCAGGAACTGGCTTTCCTACTCTAGTCTATTTGGGGCCCCAAGATCTAAACTATGCTATTCTGGTGCTCGCCTCAATCAAGACCGGCTACAAACTGCTGTTGATTTCGCCTCGCAACACAGTCGAAGCCAACTTGTCTCTCTTGGACCAGATGAGATGCAACACGTTCCTTACGCCGCCCAATTTCCCCTTGCCGGTTGTAAGGAAAATTTTAGATGTGAGACCAATGCGTCATGTTGAAGTACTCGACTTTCATATGTGGTTAGATGGCTATGGCAATGCGGAAGGAAAGCCATATCCCTACACCAAGACGTTTCAAGAGGCGAAGTCAGAACCTTTCGTCGTTCTGCATACTTCTGGCTCAACTGGACTGCCCAAACCCATTACACAGACGCATGGCACAGTATCAGTGCACTCGGCGTTTTCCAGCATTGAGGAAAAACAGACAACCTTTCCAAACATGCTCAGCGGAGAACGGGTCTACGTGAGCTTTCCTCTATTTCACTGCGCTGGGATCATTATGATCTTGCCAGCTTGTCTATACGCCGGCTTTACGGTTGTGCTCGCAGCCTTCCCACCATCGGCCGCTATCGTCAACGGCGTCCATCTTTATGGGAATGTACAACACACGACCCTCGTCCCAACAACACTAGAAGAACTAGTCAGAGAGCCCGAATATCTAGAGAATCTCAGTCGGGTCAAGACTATCGCGTTCGGCGGAGGTCCAGTTCCTAAAGCAGTGGGTGACCTGGCTTCCACGAAGACTCGAGTCCTCAATTGCCTAGGTTCGACTGAATGCGGAGCTTTACCTGGCCAACTTTGCGACCCAGAGGACTGGCAATACTTACGTCTACACCCGAGCCTGGGGTGTGAGTATCGTCATGTCTCAGATAATCTGTATGAACAAGTCTTGGTTCGAGATGAAGCTCGACTTCCATATCAAGGCATCTTTGCTACTTTCCCTGACATCAGCGAGTGGCCTATGAAAGACGTGTACTCGAAGCATCCGGATCCTGCCAAGGGAGATCTATGGTTATACCGAGGCCGAGCTGACGATATCATCGTATTTTCTACCGGTGAAAAGATCAATCCTAACGAAATGGAGAGCATAATTAATGGCAATCCTGCCGTCAGTTCGGCTCTGGTTATTGGACAAGGCCGTTTTCAGTCAAGTTTACTTATTGAAGCTGTCAACCCGCCTGCGAGCGTCGAGGACGAGAAGCGCCTCCTGGACGCTATTTGGCCATCTGTGCAGGCGGCTAATACAGAGTGCCCTTCGCACGGTCGTATTCACCAGAACATGATTATTTTTACGTCTGCTGCCAAGCCAATGCTCAGAGCGGGCAAAGGCACCGTGCAACGGAGATTGACGCTCGATCTCTACGCTTCCGAGCTTGATGCGCTATACGAGGCAGTCAATGCAACAGTTCAACAACCCAAGACGAATGGTGATGACGAAGGCTATAGGGGCTACGGTAGCGTCGAAGCTACTATCAGGGACGTTATTACCTCTAGCACAGATATCGAGGCCCAATATATCTCGCCAGATAGCGATTTGTTCGAACTCGGCCTAGATTCTTTGCAGATGACTCTGTTAGTGAAGAAACTCAACGAGTACATTCACTTCCACGGAAAGCTACAGTCAGTGTCAGGTAAGACAATCTACGCAAATCCGAACATAGCAGCTCTCACAGGCGCCATATCTGTCATTGTTAATGGCAGGATATCAAACAACTTCAATTACCGGGAGAAGATGGAGGAGCTATATCAACTTTACAAGAAAGATATACCGATTTCGGGAAGAGAGGCTTCGCCAAAATCACCAGTTTCTAGTGTTGTCCTGATGACTGGTTCCACGGGCTCGCTTGGCTCATATATCCTCGACTCTTTACAACGTGACGAGCGTGTGTCTCGAATATACTGCCTTTGCCGTGGGCCAGAGAGCCTCTGGCGCCAGGAAAGCCTCCAGGCCTCCAAAGATCTTCAACCCCTCTCAAAGAAAGTCCAATGTCTTGATATTGACTTATCGAAATCATATTTTGGCCTTCCGATAACTACATACAAGGAGTTGCTTGATCAAATCACGCACATAATTCATAATGCGTGGCAGGTCGACTTCAACCTCTCTATTCACTCTTTTACCAGACACATCAGCTTCGTACGCCGATTGATAGATTTTTCATCCCACTCTCGCTTCGGAGCAGAAATCTTCTTCGTTTCCAGCATTAGCGCAGTGAGCGGGCTGCAAGGGACCGTCGCCGAGCAGATATACACAGATTGGAACACGCCAACAATTAGCGGCTACGGACAATCAAAGTTCCTCTCAGAACGCTTACTGGACGTGGCTGCTAGAGAAGCTGACATCCCATCCACCATCTGCCGCTTGGGGCAAATCGCAGGACCAACGTTGAAAGCAGGTGAATGGTCAAAGAAAGAGTGGTTACCGAGTCTTATTGTGAGCTCTAAATATCTGGGTAAGATACCAGATTCTCTAGGTCCACGGCTTGATACCATAAACTGGATCCCGGCAGATAAGTTGGGGAAAGTCATTGTTGAACTGGCGATTCGTCCAGCACATTCTCGCAAGCCGAATACTGGTGCTAGTGTCTACCATGCTATCAATCCTCATCACACCACTTGGGGAGAGCTACTACCGATCATTTCTCGACGTTTAAGTCAAGGAAAGGAAGTTGAAGTTGTCTCACTGGAGGCATGGATTGATGCGCTTCGTGATAGCGCGTCGAAGACAGACGATATCGCTATTAACCCAGCTATTAAACTCCTCGACTTCTTTGAGAGCATAGCCAATGCTAATATCACATCCCTGAGCACTGAGAACACAGTCCGAGTATCGCCAACGTTGTCGACTGTCGGGCCAATTCAAGACGATTGGATGGATAACTGGATAACTCAATGGGGGTTCTAAGACTGCTAGTCGAATATTAGTTGAGAATGTAGGCGCGATGACATACAGACAAGGGAGGTTGATATCGCAGCTAGATCTATAGAAAATAGGCACCAGAGTCTATAGTGAAAAACGATCACCGAATAGGATCTACTAGTAATTGACCTAGAATCCTTATTCCTTCGAGACGCAATAAAGAGCGAGAGGCAGTCGTAGATCAGCTTCGTCCTGTAATGTCGCAGCTACCCACACTCTGTTCTAGCGAAAGCTCAAGGCCTCGCTAATGCTTCCATTCATCGCTGTGGGCATGTGAATGATCAACGAGACCATAACGGTAAAGAAAATCTTTTTAATCTCAATTCTACAAATCTTATCCAACACACTATAGCCCAGCCGATAATTCGTAAATTTTAGTGAGATCCAACACTCATTCAGTCCCTCTGCCGATATTTATCGACAGAATCCCTGTCCAAACCGACCTCTTCATCGGTCTTGCGTTGCCTATCACTACCGGTGACACTGATGGCGTCGTCATACGCGAGTGTGACCTCGTCGATCTGGTCTCCGACTTCAAGCCACTTATCACTGCAAGCCGGAACCGGGAAGAACTTGCAGCAGATCCAATATACCGCACACGATACGATGAATCCGGCGAAGAAGTTAAGTCTGTAAATGTACGTAGCACCCATTGGCACATTACCTCCGTTTACGGCACCAGCGAACCCCACGACGTTGATTAGGATGCCGGAAATGTAGCCCGCATAGGCACGCCAGTTGATGCCAAAGGTGTAGTAGTAGGGGCCGCCGCGGCGAGCGTCGTATAGCTCCTTTACTCCGAGGTACCCACGCCGTACGAAGTAGTAGTCGGAGACCATGACACCTGCAATAGAGCTCAAGAAAACAGAGTACGCTGAGAGGTACGTCATGAAGTTATTTGATGATGATAGAAACATGTAGGGGCACAGCGCAAGACCGATAGCTGCGCATAGGTATCCACCTCGTCGGATGTTGAGAAACCGCGGCAGTAATGCTGTGAAGTCTGTGCCCGCAGAGATGGAGTTCGCAGCAATATTAGTGCCCAACTGTGCGAGTGCGAAGGCGAGGGCAATGATAAAGACGCCGAAGCGCTGTGCAGAGCCACCATCATCACTAAAAAATCGGGTTGATTAGACTCAAAATATCAGAGATAGCTTCGTGCTTCATGACTCACATAAATCTCTCGAGAAGATCAAGGGGATCCCAGATAGGTTCTGTACCAGGATAGATGATCACAGAGCTAGATGAGACGAAAATGCCGACGAAACTGGTGACAGCAAAGCCGATGGGAATGGTAAATAGCTGAGACCAAAGCGCGTCACGGGGTTTCCCAGCGAAACGTGAGAAATCCGGATCGTTGACGATGAGCGTGGCGAAGTTGGCGATGGAACTCAAGACGCCCATCACAAATTCCCAAGCCAGCTCGCTCCCCTGTAATTTGGCGGGCTGTTTGACGATAGGGCCGGCACCGCCTGCTCTCACCAGGGCCCAGATGAAGAAAGCAATGCCCGCAGTAGGGACAAAGTATGCCTTCACCGTAAATAAATGACGAATCTTATGGACGGGGAACCAAATAGCGGGGAGCGAAACCAGCCAAAAGATAAAAAAGGAGGCGTAGTCGGCAGTCGTCGTACCCGAATTGGCAGGGAACGTGTTGGGGATGGTGTTGCGATCCCAGCTGAGCCAGATACTCCTAATCATGAGATAGACGCAATGTCCTCCGATATAAGCCTGGACGCCATACCAAAACGCCGCCAAGACCGAGCGGTTCAGTACCGGCCATAGACTACCCCAGATACCGAAGCTGGCACGATTGACGACAGGAAAACCAATATGGTAGGTCGCGCCAATGCGTCCGGTCAAGCAGACGAAGACGCCAGCAATAGAATAACCAAGCCAGACGCTAAGCCATGCTTGCCACCATGACAAGCCGTTCACGATGCTAGAGGAGCTGATCATCCATGTGTTGATGTTGAACGAGTCGGCGATCCAAAAGCCGACAAAATTCCAAGGCCCCCACTGCCTCCGGGCCGGCTCGACGGGTTTGAGATCATTGTTCGTTAGCTAAATGATTGAGACACGGGACGTTAGTCTAAGCTCCGAGCCGATATAGGGACGCCGGCTGCGATAGTAATAGAGCACGTGCTCACGATGTCATAGTAGAGAGACGTACCATGAGTTGAGCCGTGGAGAGGCCCTCCTCGTTATCCACGGCAACCTTGTCGATCCATGACTTGGCCCGGGAAGTATGTAGTCTCCGCATTGTCGGCATTTAGGGGACCCTCATAGGGCGTGAAAGAGCGAGATTCCCACGAACGTTTCGTTTCTATCGAGTAATTCTTTGCAAATATTCACCGAAAAAGGTGTGCTAAGACAGGAACAAGGGTCGGATACAGCTAGGGTTCGCCGTGTCGGAAACTCTAAACTCTAATGCTACCCGACTGCAGCGATGGATGTCAGCCGGTAATGTAGGGTGCAGTTAAGACGCCATCGGAACAAATAAAGTAGTAGCACGACGAGAATTGCGACGGGAGCTGCATGATATATAAAGACAAGGCAGGCAAACAAACAAGAACCTGGTCTCTCGAGCCGAACTCGAGCTACCTGATGCTGATCATAATTGGGGGCACATCAGCACATCAAGCATGGCGTTCTCACCGGTACGCCTACATATCTTGTATACATATGTACCTACTTTATCTAGAAGAGCTAGAATAGCTCCCCCGCTTTAGACCAACAACTACACCCCAGCCGTTATCTCAGTACATAGCTTGTGACGAGCTAGATGACGGGACATCCATGCACGTGGCTGGCCGTGGCTGCGGCATCACCGTGGAGAGATACAGCCCTCATTGGTCCCTTCCTAGCTCTTGAGAAGAGGTATACATTCGGTCGGTAAGACGGCTCGAGGGAATGTAGGTAAAGCAACTGTGCTCGACCAAGTAATTCGTACGTAGGAGCGAAATGCACATGATCGTCTGGTCATCAAGCCATGTGTAGAACCGGGAGACAGGGTTCGACGTAAGTACCCCGCAAAAATGACATGAATTGGGCTTGGCTTATCGAAAGCCCTATCTGCGCAAGATAAAACCCCAGTCAGCCCAGATAGAATTATGCGATCTCATCGAGCAACGCTTTCAAACCTTATTATGTATACAAGTTCCACCGAAAGATCCATCTTATCAGCTGTCCACTCTCCCTAACTTAAACGGTGCCGGCACCATTTTGCTAACAGAATGAAAGAGACATTTGCATAGGTGCACAATCATGTAAAACTACCAAGCTAATTAATGCGAATTGCGCTTGTAATTAATAGTACTGTGTGTACAAACCCAAGAAATAAAGGTCCTTATCGACCTCTCACAGCGATGACGTATTGAGGTTACTTATTATCTAAGACAGACGCAATCTTCAACAATGTGCCTGGCGGTGTCCGCTAGATAGTGGGGGCCCCGAAATCTGGAGCTCTTTTTGCTCCAGCCAAGATAGCGCAGTTCAATAGACCGAACCGTCCCCACGGGGAGTTACTTACTTAAATAGAGAGAATATGCATTCCAATTATCAAAGATAAAATCTGCCCACATGGCATCTTGTCAATAAGAACGGTTGATCAAATCGAATTGACTTCAAAAGTTCATGGCTGCTGCCCAGCCACTTGTTCCCAAAATTATGCAGAACACTCATGTACCAGGAAAAGCTCCCAGCGCAGCGGCGACCATTCGATCGGTGCACTCCGCGTACAGCTCTAGAGATGGTATCTCATCACAGCTGAAGGCCTACCACTTCTCATGGTAGTCAACGATGCAAAATCGATCAATTGGCCGAATTGAACTAGATATGCATTCCCGCTGCTCTTAAATATTGTCTAATGCTGGCGACTTTACCACCGTAAGGTAAAGGAGTGACAGTATTGTCAGCTGTCCACATACGAGATAATTCCGATTACGGAATGAATATCATTGAGCATGTCCTATCAACGGATCTTTCTCCTTGCTAATGTATGACAAGTGAAACCGTGGATTTCTTAATCGTGTTACTGCATCAAGGCAACACTTGCTGCCTGAGATTAGATGGAGACTCGAGAGGCAGAAGACAGTGCCAAGGGTCGCTCCAAGCTACGCTACCGGCCACTAGTTCCAGCCGCACTGCTCTTTTACAGGGCACATAGCAGGATCTGATGTACCTGTCGCATATTAGCTGTTAATGACGATACTTTGGATGGCACGTGCTTTCGCGTTCCCCTAATAATGGAAGGGACGAATGTTTGGTGTCAGAGAGGCATGGTTGCCTGAGAAGCAACGACGCGCTCTTTCAAAATATTTAATTCACCCGCATCCATCAATAATAGAGAATTGAACCCATCTCATATCACTTCCATTCCTCATTCTCACTTTTCAACCTCTCACTCACCTTGAGCGCTTAGAGATTCATCAAAATTTAGCCCCAACACTAAGCGTTATAGCTCGTCTTCTGTTAGCATCAATCAGCTACATCATTCACCAATCATGCCTCCGAGAACGAGGAAGGCCGCCGCTCCCCCGGCCACACTCCCATTCACAGGTTTCAACATAGCTATAAGCGGCTCTATCCCCAATCGCACCCAAGCTTCCGTCGAGGCTGATTTCATTGTCCCATTGGGCGGTTTACTGGCCAAATCCGTCTCGGCTTCTACCACTCACCTTGTCACATCCGAAGCCGACTACAACAAGCCATCAGCAAAGGTCAAGTCCGCCCAGGCAAATGATATTCCCATAGTCACCTTTCAGTGGCTAGAAGACTGCCTCAACCAGAACACTCGCCTAGATGAGGCTACATATAGTCTCGCCTCTCAATCACCGGCTCAAGTGAACGGCTCGGCTCAGCCAAATGGCTCTCGCAAGCGGGCAGCATCCCAAGTACCACAGAATGACAATGACAACAATCAACCGCCCCAACCCAAGAAGAAGGGCAAGGTCAAAAACGAAGAGCCAGAGGAGCCAAAGGAGCGGGAACCCAAGATTGCTGAAGGCCAGATAGCCAAATCTTTGGACGTCAGAATTCCCGTTGATGAAGGCGCTCAGCGTGAATTAATGAACTATGAGGTCTATATCGACGACACTGGCGTCATCTACGATGCTTCACTCAACCAGACGAATGCAGGCAACAACAACAACAAGTTCTATCGTATTCAGGTAAGCCACACAGTCGTCTCTTGCATGTTTACCTCATTTTTATTGTACTGTATTGATGTAGTGATTAGTTGCTACGTTCTGCTGCTGGAGATTATCGTACCTGGACACGATGGGGTCGTGTCGGAGAGTATGGTCAATCTAAAGCAATCGGCAACGGCTCTTTACACGATGCTTTGAAACAATTCAACGACAAGTTCAAATCTAAGTCGGGCTTGTCATGGGATAATCGTGGCGAACAGCCAAAACTGAACAAGTATGCCTTTATCGAAAAGTCCTACGAACCCGACTCGGAAGATGAAGAGGAAGTGGATAACGTCAAATCAGAAGTCAAGAAAGAGGATGAGCCCGAGCCCGAGTCGAAGTTAACAAAACCGGTTCAGGATTTGATGAAGCTTATTTTCAATCAGGAGTATTTCACAAATGCGATGACAGACCTCAACTATGACTCGGCCAAACTACCTCTTGGAAAACTCAGCAAGGCGACAATCTCCCGAGGCTTTCAGGCTCTAAAAGATCTATCAGCCCTATTGGATAACCCGTCTCTAGCAGCTACTCTGTATGGAAGCAACATCAACACGGCAACTGAGCAGCTGTCGAATGCTTTCTTCACTATCATTCCGCACGCATTCGGTCGCAACCGGCCGCCTGTTATTCGGTCCCAAGCTATGCTTAAGAAAGAAATAGAACTTCTGGAAAGTCTTGGGGATATGAAGGATGCGGCACTATTGATGAAGGCGGATAAGAAAGAGGAGATTAACGAGCTTGACCGTCAATTCCGAGGGCTTTGCCTAAACGAGAGTAGGTCCAGCTTCCACTCTGCCCATAAAAAGCGTGGCTATCGTTCTTCCTCACATCTTTATTTAGTGAGAATGTGAAGCCTTTGATTTGCTAACATTAAGCCAGTGACACCATTAAGCAATACCAGCGAAGAGTTTCTTCACTTGAAGAACTACTTAATCAATACCCGAGGAGCGACTCACAACGCGAATTACCAAGTATCACAAATATTTAGAATTGAGCGAGACGGTGAATTCGGCCGATTCGATGCATCCCATAAGACTCCTCGCGATCGACGTCTCCTATGGCACGGCTCTCGTTGCACTAATTTCGGTGGTATCCTTAGTCAAGGACTTCGGATTGCGCCACCGGAGGCTCCATCTACGGGCTATGGTATGTATAGAATGCCTTGTTAGATATTCTTATTTGAGCCCTTTTCTTTCTGCCATTTTATGCGATATTTGATGCTGACTCGATTATAGTACGTTCATGATTCCTCCCTAGCTCGAATGAGCGAGCTTCAGATCCATTATTCCTTGCTCAATCTACGACTCGGGTATTTATCGTTCAAAGAAATGTGCTAACCATCTATAGATGTTTGGAAAGGGAATTTACTTGGCGGACATGTCCTCGAAGGCAAGAATCTACAAATCATCGAGGACTGAAAGACCAGCTAACAGGTGAAGCAGTCTGCCAACTACTGCTGCTCGTACATCTCTAACGGACACGCATTGCTGCTTCTGTGTGAGGCCGAGCTGGGCGATCCCTTGCAAGAACTGACAAATGCCTCATATGAAGCCGGGGAGACCGCGAAAAAAGGGGGCATGCTATCAACATGGGGTCAAGGTATGACTGGACCCAGTGCCTGGAAGGACGCAGAATGCGTCCACCCTTCGCTAAAAGGCGTAAAAAGTAAGCAAATTAACCACCTCCAATTTTATCTCACTATACAAAAAATTCAAGGAAATAATGTATTTCCTATCCTCGCCTCCATTAGCATCTATACAATTATCGTTCGATTGTTGCTGTCACATGACCGTACTTCGCAGATCGCTAACATCAGACATTTTAGTGCCCGATACAACAGTGATGCCAGGTCCCACGAATGTCCCAAACGCATCCCTCTTGTACAATGAGTACATCTGTTATGATATCTCCCAAGTACGACTGCGATATCTCTTGCGGGTCAGAATGTAGGACATCTTGGGTCGCTAACCATCCAGCTCACTCTATCGTTGAATGCTAGCGCATTGCTTTTTTTAGCTAGATATTCAGTTCACACCCCTAGAATGGCCGTTCTACTGTGCCAATTACCATGGCGTGGATCCGTGTGGCATTGGGAGCAAGGCGTAAGGAGTAAGATCTCTATCATGTACACCATATCGCCACTTCTGTCTGTGGATATACAGCTTGTACGTTTGCTCAAGCCTTTCCATATGCTGTTGGGCGTGAGCTTCTACCCAAGTCAAATTTAGTTAATTTAAAAAGTTTTTCCTATTCAGATACTAACTGTTCCAATCAATCACCTTTTCTGTTCATGTGCGCATCAGAAAGAGCATGAGTATTCTCGTCTTACAAGTATGACAATCAGTCTCATCAAGTTTCACTTGTCGCACTCATCGTCTCAAATTGATACTGCAGACACTAGTGACTACTACCTCTCACTGGTCGCACATACACATCCCAGACTGGAAGCGACTTCGTAAGGATATGTCCTTATGATTGAGAAAAAGCATGCGACATGCGAATTGACAAATGCTACCAATCCAACGCCATTCCAGACCCTACCACAAAAACTTTCCAACGCCCCTCAACACGGCTTGAACTCAAGGCATTAAGTCATCAAGTCATCACATCCATGTTCTTTCACATCGATGTTGAGCCTGGTATAGCAAAGCTGATAAGCTCAGGGACAGCCAGATCAACTGAACCCAGTTATTTCCGCAGTTAATTAGATTCTCCAGGGATCCTTAATAATCACACCAGCCTTCTTGAGACGCCAGCCGTCCCATCCGGCCGCGCCAACTTCGTTCTCGTGGTAAGTCGGCTCGCAGTCTGGCGGCCGCGGCGCCCTGACGCCCTCTCTCCATCTGGGGTCGCCCCGACTGAACCTCACATTCCACCAATCCCGTCGCGGCTCCTCGTTCTCGCCGCGACCGCAGCAGCTCCAGACCTTGCTCATGGCGTCGTCGAAGTAATAATCGTCATCACAAGGCTCGTATTCGCCGGCGCTGAAGCGCGGCGCCTTCATGATGTTATAACCGGGGTTTCGAAGGGTTCCTTCGTGCTCTGTAAGTCATGCGTTCTAATTAGCTTGGTACTCTAGACTTGACCGCTTGAGATGCATCGATCAGATTGTTTTTCGCTTCGTTCATACGTACTCTAGCAGACCCAAGGATGTAAATTCTCCTCCCTCTTGACGACACGAAGGCAGTGGATGCATCGGAACTCTGCTGGCAATACGCTGGGATCTGGCGGAATGCGGCCGAGGTGACCCTCCTTGGTAAACCTCTTGACAAGTTCAGCACTGACGCGAACGTCTGCCTCGCGCTTATTCCTGTCACTCTCGCTCTCTTGTGGCGGTGGTTTATAGGTTAGGTCTGTTTGAGAACCCTTGATGTCTCTGCTCTTCTCCTGGGAAGACTCAGAGCGCACGTGGTGGTGATGCTTGCTGGCTCTCCCGCCCCTACGAGCGGTGAACCGGCGATGCGTGGTGAGGTGGGTTAACCGATTGTCTTGGTTTCCCTCCGGACTACCTGTCTCGGAGGGTGGGGAGGGTTCTCTCCACTGTCCTCCGCCCCTGCGGGCAAAGAAACGGCGGTTCATAAGTTGTTCAAGTTTTGTAAATGTGATGATGCAAGAATTGAAAGACAATTTTTCGAGTGATGCAAGTTTTAGAATGGTGAATAAAAGCCTATCTAATAAATTGGCTAAAGGGATGGATTCTTTAGCCCACCTGCGTCTGCTACCCTTTTTGGCTGGGGATGCTTGTGCTTGAATTCTTCGAGGGAGCAATGCTTTCGACGAACGTAGGGCAGCGTTTTATGTACAGTTGCGCAAGATACGGGATAGATAAACAAAACAACACCACCAATCGGGCACCTTCCTCGATCGCCGTTCACTGGGCTGGTTACTGTGTACTACGAACTCTGATAAAAGTTTATTCCCTAGCTAACGTTTTGGTTTTGAAGTATGTTACGTTATTCCACACGGGAAGTTACCTGGTCCAGACACATAACATATGATGTCTCACATGTTGATGTGCTGAAACATCATTCTGTACCACCACTTTAGATAGTGGCGTTCAGGGTTCGGGTTCGGTGAGACGATGCCGACTAATAGGTTGCACACATGGTGTGATGGTTCTCAGCCTTATCCACAACTCTATATTGCAAAAATTCTTGGCAAGAATGATTTTAATTACTACTGAAATGGGAAAAGAAAAGGGATAAATAACTGGAAAGAGCCCAATGAAAGGCGGTGTGATAACTATCACGTGCGAACTAAAAACTAAGACATGCATACTCGAGCGTTTGCTCAAACCTTCAGCTCTTTAATCTACCCGTATTTCACCTAACATCCTGAGACACCAATATAGATGCGAGAAGCAAGCAGCCTATAATTGAGACTTCTACCCAGCTAACCTTCACGGGACACTGCAGAAGACTTTTGTACCTAGAATCTTTCAAAGCCCGTAATTGCAAACTTTCTTTACACCGATATTGTGGCGGATGAAAGTGGATTGGCAAGATATGATTGAGTTAAAGTAGTGGCGTCAAGGTTGCGCCTTAAAGAGGTGGTAAAAAAAGAACAAACAAACCATAGGTAGTTATGACTTCGGGATTAAGAGAAGACTATATTGCTGCAACCACTAAAAGACCCGGAAACTTCCGCGTGTAGTGAGACCCAAACACATCCCGTATGAAAGTACGGCCCCTTCCCTTCCAAGGTGAAGCGGTTTCTGCTCAACAATTGGGTTCAGCCATGGTCATGTGCAATATATATTTCAGCACCAAGGCTTTCCACATGGCAACCATATCCAATCATTTTGATACACCGAGAAGAGAGATAGAAATCTTCACCATTGAGCCTCATCATTCACCATGGGGGAACGCTCACCGCTCGTTGGTTCGAACTATCTTGGAGAACTATAGGTACCAAAAAGTATGGCTTGGTGGCGTTGCTTGCTGGTGACACTGCAGTAGATTAAGGAGACAGCGAGCTGCAGCGGAACAAAAGTCCCTGTTGCCGGATAACGGCAGGGTGCAGAGGTCTAGATTCTGGACGATGCAGTGTAATTGAGCCGCGATGAACACGAAGGCAAAGGTTTCAGAAAATTTTTCCGTTGTGTTGGACAACCTAAGCGCTGTGATGCTGTGATACCCAGTTCTCTACACAGCTGGGTACCTGTTGTAATCCTATCTCTAAGACATATATCTACGTAGAGAGGTAGAAACAACAATGACTCACTTGTAGCTTGATTCGACCAAGATATTTCGCTCGATATTTGAATGAGTTTGCTAACGCATTCGAGGCTTCGGCCTTGAGATTGCAATCTGGTCTTATTCATCCTTTTCGCCAGATATCAAAACATATTACAAACTGCATGTCAATGTGATATTTCTTAACTTTGGAGTGGCACGACATAGGAATGATATTATTGGCTCATACCATGCATTCCCGCCGTTTGCCTGGTGCGGATGGAGGTTCCACGACTTCCACTTGCCCATTGCATGGTCCGGGTTATAGGTGGTAGGAAAAGATGACTGTGTAGTGTCATAGGAGGCACGTGACGAATGTTCAAAGAAATGGTTGTCGGCAAATACACTGTAAGTCTATCTCAAAGATGGCAAAATGAAGTCAGAACGACTACTAGACAAGGCATACTATACTCATTCACGAGTCAAGGGGGAGTCAAGCAACAATAATATGGAAAACTTCCAATCTCTTTGTAGAAACTCTACAAATGGTAAGTTTAAAATGCTAAGTCCGCAGACAATGTATCCAATCCAATCCACCCACCAGCGAACGCCATGTAACAATATGCTTGAATCAGAAGGCTCTTTAATGACCCTGCCAAATACAAAGAATTAAACGGTTGCCCGGTTGTGAAAACTCTCCTGAACGCCAAATTTCATGCAAGATAGCACTCTATCAGGGTAACCAAGCGATGCGGAGGAAAATGATATGATTCGCCGCCGTGGCCGTAGTGCTCCCTCGCAGCCGTACGCCGAAAGATAAAAGGTGTCGTTCGTGAATCGTGTATTACTTTTCGCCACAGCATTAACGTCCTCCTTTTGCCCATCGTCGCTTCCGCTCCTCTTTCTCCTTCTTGAGTTTATCTTCTAAAGCCTGTTCGCGTTTGTCCTCCTCACGCGCGTATAACTCGGCTCTTCGCTCCTCTACGTCGATATCCGACAGTCCGGCTTCCATGTCACTCGACCCGTCAGAATCGTAATATCGAGGACCTCCGTCCTCTTCTTCCTCGTCGTCATAATCGATGAAGTCATCCAGGTCCTCGTCGTATTCTTCTTCATATTTATTCCGGCGATTCATTCGTGGAGGCTCAAGAAGGCCACCGTGTCTTGAACCCTGATCACCTCGAGAAGAACCCTTACCAGCTGCGGCTCCGGCGCGAGGGCGTGCAGTTCCAGCATAACCGGTTGTTGCAGTTGCGGACTTCTTGACTTTCTTCTCGGGAAGGTCGTTTGCACCGGAAGCCGACTTCGACTTGGCACCTGTCTTTACGTCCTTTGCAGGGCTATTTCTTGATGCAGCACGTGCTGATGCTCCTGTAGGTCTATTGTCACGTCCTGTCGTGGTGGAAGCTCGACCAGTTCCAGTATAGGGTGCTGCCATTTTTCCCTTGGCGGAGCCCGTGCCGGATTTCTGCTCCGGCTTGGCGACTTCACGCTCTTTCTTCACCGTGGCTTTATCAGTCGATTTGTGTTGTATCATGCCGACTTTTCCCATAACCTCCTGAGCTTTTGCTGCACGTGCCATGATATCTTTGAAGGAGCCTTTCTTGGGCGCTTGCGATGGATTTGAAGTAATCGGCGTCGTAGGGCAAGGTTTCGAGGGAGCCGCTTTCGCAGTAGCCAAGGCAGATTGACTGAGCTTCGGACGACTGGAGACTTCCGACGGGCGTTTCGCACTAGTGGACGAGGCTGGTAGCTTGCTATTCGATGTGGACGCTGCCCGCTGACTTGTAGAAGCGGAAGATTCGTGACGTCCGTTTGTCGACGGCGATCCGGTGCGATGAGGGAGAGTCGAAGAATTCATCGAGGAGGCTCTGCCTAGACCGGCAGCTTTCACTGGTCGCGATACTGAGTACGACCGCTCCACAACCCGGCCTTCCCCATCACGGGTAACCTTACTAGTTGAGTAAGATCCATCAGGCTGTCTCGCCTTTGTCAGCTTTGTAGAGGTCGCGCCGTTTGCGCCATCTTCTGCCTTTCGCTTGATTCCCGATGGCGCGGTCGGTTTGAGAGACGGAGCTGATGGGGCGGATGCCGGCTGCCCACCGGAGATCTCTGCAAGGAGGTCACCAATCTGTCGTCGCAGCCGGGTTAGAACGGGTTGGCTCGCTAGAACGCTTCAACACAGCAAACAGTCACATCATCATGCAGGCATACGCACCGGCATATTGGCAAGTTGGAGCTAGATGAGACAGCACAAGAAGGTTGGTTCCGCGAGCAAAGCCGATGGCCGTCAGAGGTGGCCGTGAATCCGAGGAGTCATAGGGTAGTGGGATGTCTGATTGCTCGGGACTCTCTGGGGGGGTTATTTATAGGCTATCAGACAAGCAAAAGATGGAGAAAAAAAAGTTGAGGGCTGGAGGCCGCACCTAGGGATGGCTACAGGGCGCTCACAAGTGGAAGCAAGGGACGGATGCGGAGGGGGATGGTGCACGAGCCCAGACAACAAAGAGAATATAATCGAAAAGTCAAGGTTGCGCCAGGAAACCTCATAATCAGATAAGAGTCTCGTGCTGTTTTGCTGGGCAAATCGGCTGAGGGCGCAGGCTTGTGGCTGAACTTGCCGCGACGTCATTGGGCCTTGTTTGTTTGTCCTGACGCCACAGCCAGCAATAGACAGCTGCCAAGACGCAAGGCACGAAGCCTCGACTTGCCCTCCACTTCGATAAATGCATAGCTATGGTTACTACCTTATCGTACACGGCACTCAGCGACCCTAATCTCGCATATCAGCCCCCACAACCTACCCACGAATACCAGTGTACCTGCGCAAAATGATCGGTGGTTAGTGGCATTTTAATGGTAACTTTTCTGAGCCTGTGTTCCCCATCCCACTTTCGACCTCAAACGCAACATCCTCAGAGAACTCGAAGGCTCAGTCTCCGCCCAATCTTGCGGTTAAATCGATTGATTTCTCGTGTTCTACACAACTCCTACTTTCTGTAAGTCTACCTAGCTCTTCAATCGACAGCAGCCATCTCGTCCACGACTGTCTGCTGGTTGTCTTTGGGATTGCGCCCGTCTGACCAAAATTTGGGGATATTAGTACCAACCACCAAAATGAAGCACCTCGCAGCTTACCTCCTCCTCGGCCTCGCCGGAAACACCTCGCCTTCGGCTAAGGACATTAAGAAGGTCCTCGACTCCGTCGGTATCGAGGCCGACGATGACCGTCTAGAGACTCTCATCTCTGAGCTCAAGGGCAAGGACATCAACGAGGTGCGACCATAGAATTGCATGCATGCGACAAGAACATATGACTAACAATATCTCTGTAGTTGATCGCTGAGGGTTCCTCCAAGCTCGCCTCCGTCCCCAGCGGTGGTGCTGGTGGCGCTGCTGCCGCCGGTGGTGCTGCTGCTGGTGGCGGTGCCGCTGCCGCCGAGGAGAAGGCTGAGGAGAAGGAAGAGGGTACGTTCGCATCGTCACTTGGTGTGTCAGATTGCAGATATGCTAACGCTGGCTATAGAGAAGGAGGAGTCCGACGACGACATGGGATTCGGTCTCTTCGACTAAGCATCTTGCATCATCTGTCACGTCAACGAAGTCAAATGATATTGGGGAACTGGTACAAAAATGGGCTACGATGGTCATGCATGGCATCTGGCGTGGAAGGGTTTGCATTTGATCGTTCTCAGGGATTCCAGAGTTGGATGAGATATCCACAATCGGTTAAGGCAAATATATCCGGTCCTACTTCTCCAACATCAACTGTCGCAGCTGAATATGTGAAGATCTGTACTCGTCTGTGTTATGTGTCTGTGAAATGATCGTCGTATTAATGGGAGAACAAGTTGCCCATGCCACCTGGCCGCAGAGTCCTTGATCCATGGCTTCGGGCTCATAGACATAAGATCTAACCAAGTGAGATTAGGACTTGGCGCACGATCCGCAGATTACAGTCTCTCATCATCGTAGAGCCTTAGAAAGAACTTGGTTGGACGATGGGAACACAATTAAGATGGTGTAGAACTTTCGCCTTGTCGCTATGAGCAGTCTCTGACAGTGTCTAGGACATGACAGGAATCATAATCTAATTGAACATCTACGACCGCTAATTGACCAAGTATCCTCTGTGCTAGTATGAATGCAGTACTTAGTCCTCACTGTTTATGTCACAATAGTGGCAGCACTAAGTTTCAATGGAACTTAAACTGATTTGTTAAACAATGTACGAATTAGGTATGCAGAGGGCTGAATGCATGGACACAATTTAAGTTTGGGTGGGTCAGGATTGGGGATATTGTTCTGATTGGCTATAGAAGATGTATAGTGCCGAGATCTAATAGCCGTTGCCCGATCAACGATGGAAGAACATCAAATGTGGGGATTTAGAGACCCGTAGTTCATCCCATCCGGCACGCGCCAAACACTGCATCATCTTCAACTTTTGCGCCCTCAATTTGTTGACAACCTCCCCATCAACCCTATAGTTTCTCCTTCTTTTTGGGATCATGGACAGTACCGACACGTAGAAAACCCCTATATCGATACAATTGCCCGGAAAATTGCCAATTCGACACGCTAGAACAAATTGCTTGTATCGAATCTTACATTTACAGTTCAGAAGATAAACAACAAAGCCATCCATGGCTACGATTTCACCCACACCAGCCGACGCCTCGGCTACTTTCAGCAGAAAATCATCCTTGCGGTCCGGTCTGAGGAGAAACATTTCCAGGCCACAGTTCAGTCGCGCCGAATCGAATCCAGTGCCAGACGCTCACGCGTCCCGCCCCCAATCTCAGGCGCAATCCCACTCACAGCTCGCCGGTGATAGCTCTGATGATGAGATCCCTGTGCCTATGAAGCTTAGTGCTCTCACGAAAGCACTCTTAAACGATGGTGGAGACGAGGCTGGGAAAGAATATGGCCATGTCCGGACAAGAGCGCAAAGCCACCGGGCATCGTCACCACCAGTGCAACCCGAACAACAGAAGCCTGTAAAGCGACGCAGTGTCCTCAGCGCTTCGGTATCCTCAATTAGCGAAGAAAGACGACAAACTCGCGCGAGTAGTGCGCAAGCATCAACACGGCCAACTTCTCCAGCTCGAAGTCAAGCGAGCGAAGAAGCCAATCCCGTCAGGAAGCGAGTGGTGCGGTTGAGTGGTGCCTCACAGGGAACCGCCGCTTCCGCTGCCTCACAATTCAAGCCTGCCAAGAGAAGGTCTACGTCGACATCGTTGTCGGCATCGCAAAGAGGGACCAGGCCGCCAAGTGTCGACGGAGGAGCTGAAGAGAAGGCAAATAATTCCGAAATTAAAGACAAAGATATCAATACACCCAGTCAGCAGGGCCGCGTGGTCAGGATAGCGATGGGATCATCTGGGAATAGGGGTCGATCAACTGGTTCCTCCGCAGTGTCCTCGAAAAGGGCGGACTCGGCCTCTCGCGGAGTTGAGATTGACCTGCCAGATGAGCCACAAACGGCTGCTCGTTCCCAGCTTGAAACAAGTTTCAGCAGCGCTTCACGGGGGGGCTCTAATGGTTCTCGAGCCCGCAACGATGAGAACCAAGCGCTTCAGAGCTCAATGCGAGTGAAGAGGGTAGGGAAAACTCCGGGGAGCTTTCTGAGCGGCCCAGCTCGCCGGGGGCGCAGGAGACAAAGTGAAGAAGATGGAGATAATGAAAATGAGTTTCTTCCATCTAACCAGGATTTGGAAGGCCAACAACCGGGCGACCTCATCGATCTAGGGCCTGCAGACAGTCTTGCGCCTTCTTACTACGCGCCCGACCGTATCGCTTCTGGGAGCCCTGTTAGTGCCAACTCCTCAGCCAGGGCAAACATGTATCGGAAATCACCTGTGGGAGATGGGGAGCGAGATTCACAATCACAGCGAAAGTCCCCTGATAGGGACGAAATTATAATTCCACATTACAGAATCCCACCCCCGAGGTCAGATATGCCCTCCAAGCATGATCAAGAAAACGAAGCTCCGCCGACTTTCAAAAGAGAGAAGCCAGCCGGAGGTTTGCTACTTGAAAAAGACTTGGCAAAGCCAGTTGTCCGCCCATTTAGCATCGATGCAAATGCTTTGCGTCCTACTTCTCCCGAAAGAAAAGCATTGGGTTCCCTAAGTAACAACACACCACGCCGGACGGTTCCCCCGCCACCGCCGAAGATGTCCATTTTGGAAGCCGCGACATCCACCGCTGGTGCAGCTGCTACGTCTCAAGCACGGCGGCGGAATTATATGAAGGTCAATGGAAAATGCTACACCCGTATCGACTCTCTCGGTCGGGGAGGGAGTGGCAAGGTATATCGGGTGGCTGCTGATAACGGTACCATGTTTGCGCTTAAACGTGTCTCGATTGAAAACGCGGACGAGAATACTGTCAGGGGTTACAAGGGAGAAATCGATCTCCTCAAGAAACTCACAAATGTGGAACGGGTGATAACCCTCTTTGACTACGAAATGAACGAAGAAAAACAAGTTCTAAGCCTGGTGAGTTTTATCCGTAATAGTTCCTTTTCATCAGAGCAGTGCTAATCAGATGAACAGCTAATGGAGATGGGTGAAGTCGACTTTCACAAACTTATAAGTCGAAGAATGTCCCCAGAAAACGCAAAATTTGACCCGGTATTTGTCCGCTATTACTGGCAAGAAATGCTTGAATGTCTTGCCGCTGTTCATGCCTACGACATCGTCCACTCCGACCTGAAGCCAGCAAATTTCGTCCTGGTGCAAGGCCGTCTCAAACTCATCGACTTTGGCATAGCCAACGCGATCCAGACCGAGGAAACGGTCAACGTGCACCGTGAAACGCAAGTTGGCACACCAAATTACATGAGCCCAGAAAGCTTGATCGATTCCAACACGACAACCGCAGGCGGGCGGAGAATCAACGTCAACCCGACTCATCCGAAATTAATGAAGCTGGGCAAGCCCAGCGATGTCTGGAGTCTCGGCTGCATATTGTTCCAAATGGTCTACGGACAGCCGCCCTTCGGCCACATTCCGAACCAGATGGCTCGTTGCCATGCTATCATCAACTGGCAGTACGACATCGAGTTCCGCGAGCGCGGCATGGGCGACGTCCCCGTCCCGCCTAGCTTGCTACGGACGATGAAGCGATGTCTGAGCCGCGACCAGCGTCTCCGACCAACATGCGAGGAATTACTGTCTCCCAAGGATCCGTTCTTATATCCCATCGAGACACCAGATGGCTCCCTACCCATCTCCGAGGAGCTGCTTGGTAGAATCATCCAGAGCGTCGTGACAAGGTGTCGCGAGCGCATGCCCACTGACTCCGAGGTCCTGAGCGTCTGGCCCCAGGCATACTGGGGTAGTATTGCCAAGGTGACTGGGCAAGAGGCGAGGCCGGCTAATAATGGGACATGACGACTTATCGAAAAGCAAAAAAATTAAAGAAAGATATCAAAATCAACCGCAAATGTTAATTGATGATGAAGAATTACGACCTGGGGAAAAGCTAGGAGTTTCGCTTTGGGTGGAGCACTTCTTTTTATAAAATGGGCTCGGTTGTTGTTGTGTATACTGCCACTATTGTTGGATTCGGACTTGGATTACTTTATATCCATCCTCCTGTCTCTCTACGCACTGGCATGTGTTAAAATTACTTTATGTGGTCGTTGGCCACTGATACATATTCCCCCATTAGTTATTTCGCTGTCGACTATGTACTCTTGCGTCGATAATTGATTGCTGTGGAGTTCTGGCGGGCTTGGGTTTACAATAAATAAATACCTTCTGTACATAGAGGAGCGCTTGCTCTTGATGGAGACGGATAGTGTCGACGAGATCAGACGAGACGAGACGAGAGTTTATATCTTTTCAATGTAATCATCATTCCCTTGTTCAAAACCCGAGTAATAATTCGATGATCTTATGCTTGTGATGGACTTTGAAGCTGAAAATGTCTCATTGGTCACGACCTCCGCCCAAGTGCAGCCTGAGCTCTTCCTTGGGGCTAAAAATGCAGTGCATCGTTGGTGATTGGACATATGCCAGCCACTTCGTAGTAGTATTCTTCCCGAGTCACCTAACCCATAGAGTAGGTATGGCGTCCTGCCGCCCAGCCTGAATGATCGACCCAAAAATCCGGGTGTCATTGATAAGCACGAAGATTGGGGGACGCAAGGACGGCGAACCGCGGGAATACGACTCACCCACAAGCACATGCTACCCCAACACCGACGCTGTGCTAGGTGAGCAAGCACCAGAAGGGCTCAAGGCCAGTTAAGACAAGCGGTGCAGCACCTCCGACACACATACTTACCCATACCGATATAGTAACATAGATTAGGTCAAGTGGGCTGGCAGGCTCACCTTTTTGACCGGAAGTTCAATAAAGAACGTAAACACCTTCTGCGGTAAACGGATGGCATTTTTTATTTCGTTTACTTCTTACTTGCCTTATTGATGTTGTATTGATATCTTTCATCACAAGGAACGAGCAATTTCGGTCGTTGCACATACTTTGACCCCACGTTACAGGGTAGGTCCGCTGGTGTTTGGCAGATTTTATTACGTGACCCACTATGGTTCCGTGGTCAAAAGAATGATATAAACCCAGGCTCTCTATCTAAATCTTCCATGGTTTTAGAAATGCTATCTTGACGAGAATTGAGATGTCTCTTTGTCATGCCACCGGCGTGCTCACCACCACGGGGTCGTAGTGCACTCGGATGTGGTTATGTACGTACGGAGCCTTGGATACTCCAGTTCAGAGTATCGCTGGATCTTTTATGGTCTATTGCCGCAGTGGTTTACAGGGCATCTCTGCGTGACACTCTTGGTTTCTCTCTGTGTGGCTGTTCTTGCTTTCAATACAACAAGATTCTGACGTGGACTAAATATTCCAGTTAACCTCAGGGTTGTCAATATTATTTCATTGGCGATGGCTGAAATGTATCTCGTAGAATGCTATTGCATGAAACCGCAAGTACGCATACATATCTACAAACAAAATTGCTCCTAATGCTAATGCGTGAAATGGAAACCCCATTCAATTATCTGTATTCCACAAAAGTTCATGCTGCTCCCGACTTAAATACGTATCTATTTGACTTGATTTGAACATATTATCTCTCCTATCACACGCACAAATGTTGAAGAGATAGGGCATTTGTAAAACTAGTATACAACTCATGATATACGTAGAACCCCCTATCGCAGGTGCGACTGTATATACATCGGCCCTTGGGGTCCTTATAATGGTACATATATCGGGTACATAAATACGTAGCACTTCGACTAATCTGCGTAGCGGTAAGATGCCAGAGGAGAGCACCACTATATTCGCAATCGAATGGGGTGCGATTGCTATTTGCGAATTGGCTTGCAAGACCTCGGATCCCTTGTCTCCTTTATGTTCACACATCCAAGTGGGCATGCGATGCCATCGTTTCAGAGAATACCCCGCTGAAGTACCTCCTTCGGTAACCCTTCATCCCCATGACCCCCGCCTTACTAAATAGCTTTCTCAAACCGTAGGCTCTAGGAGCTTGAGCTCGCTGATGCGTAGTATGGTGTACTTGTGCTTGCTCGTAACACGCTGAGATCTCCGATTCCGTCTTTTTGTCTTGATCTTAATGCGCAGAGGTTCGCTTTCGGTGCCGAGGACGGTAGCACGGCACTCAAACAGACCCGAGTCGATCCAGGGTGTGCCTTTTAGTGTGTAGTCCCGGGAGCCGAGTATGGAGGCGCGGTCCAGCCGCAATACATCGCCGGGCAGCACGCCGGGCATCTTGAAGGGAAGCCGAATCTGGTCACCCTCGGTCACGAGGTAGGGATGCCCGTGTATGTGGGCTGTGATGTAATGCCGGGGCTGGGCGCGCAAGAGGGGGAATAGCTGGGAAATAGATTCCGCGGCCTCTGCTGGCGGGGGAGCCACGGGCGCTGATTTCTGTAGTTTTGAAGTTGTGATAGGTGGTATGCTGGTTTGTGCTGGTGATATCGCCGGGGCAACATTTTGCATCGTAGTGGCCGTCGTCGATAGTGCTCGTGACGGCAGGAGGAAGGTAGGTGGGAGACGTGTGAGAGGTGTCCTCAGCTCCATGACGGAGCGCAGCAAAGACTTGCTCATTTTGACGATAATATTTACGCACTCGGCGAGTTGAATTGGTGCGCTGAGCTGATCAAATTCGTTTTCCGGTTTGCTAGATCGTCCGGCAGCTTGAAGCTTGAAGTTGAATATCACAAGAAAGGGTCCACTTCTGGAGAAAAATATAGTGGAGACATGCTGTTTTTCTGACCACTATAATTGAACCTGGGGGTCTGTACAGTGGGGCACCTCTCCACCTTTCAGCGACGGTGGCGGGACGACAAATGCGATAAGTGACTTTTTTGCTACTGTTATCGGGGTTCCTAGGCTAATCGATCACGGCGACAACAACGACTTCCCGCGAACGCCTCGAACGATCGTAGCAGCGAAAACGACGACGAGTCGACACAAGACAACACTAGCTCGCGTTAAAGTCCCTCTCGAGGGCAAATCTACCCGCCATGCCTCAGAACGAGTATATGGAGAAGCACCGCAAGGAGCATGGTCGACGCTTGGTATTGCGCCCACGAGAAATCGGCCCTCGGACCAGCGATTGCTGACTTATTTCGAAAGGATCATGAAGAGAGGACGCGGAAACGAGAGGCTAGAGAGGCGCACTCCATCTCGCATAAGGCCACCAACCTCCGTGGCTTCAAGGCCAAGAGTGAGCGACCTCAAGAGCATTGGGACATATGCATATGCTGATGGGATGTTACAGTGTTCCAACAGGAGCGCCATAAGCACAAGATACAGATGCGGAAGCAGATCAAAGCTTTGTACGACTGACACGATGGCAAATGACCAAAAGCGACCGATATGCTGACGGACTCTCAGGGAGGAGAAGAATGTTAAATCTGCCGGAGAGAAGGACCCCAGCCAACCTCTCCCGAGTTATCTGCTTGACAGGAACAACCCTCAACAGGCCAAGAGTCTTTCGAGTGCTATAAAGAATCGCCGTTCGGAGAAGGTATGGCACAGTCTATGCCTTAATATAGCGGTTAGGACTGCATGGGCGTTGAAGCTAACATGGCGGAAAACTAGAGCGCAAGATACAGCGTCCCTATCCCGAAAGTTTCCGGCATTAGTAAGTCTCCCTTATCCATGGCTATTTTCGAACTCATTGCTAACTATTGCTAGGCGAAGTAAGTCATCTGGAAATGCTCGATGAATTTATTCAAACTAATTGAGTAATAGGAAGATATGTTTAAAGTTATCAATACCGGCAAGCGAAGGAACAAATGTAAGCATTATAAAGCGTCTTTTATTCTGTTTGCCGTATCTGGGAAGAGAGTACCCCCCTGTGGGCTACTCCTTTGCATCTTAAACACCGTTACTGTCACTGCACTTACTGACTCTGGAACGAACAGCTTGGAAACGGATGATAACAAAGCCGACTTTCGTGTATGTGAACTAAAGAAATCTGTTGTCAACTCGGTGGCCAGTTATGCAATTTGGGAGATCAAGCCTACATCGGACTTGAAGAAATGATTTTCCTCGAAGAGCCTATCGTCTTGCTGACCCAAATTGGCCTCCGAGTTGACGCAGGTCTTCTACCAGGACCTTTTGGGTCTCCGTTTACTGATATTTGATCCCAGTGGTCCTGATTTCACACGTCGACCTGTAAAATATGAACGCTTCATTCGGCCGATGGGTCTTCGTTATAAAAAGGCTCACGTTACGCATCCCGAGCTCAACGTAACTGTACAGGTTAGTCACGAGAAACCTTTATGTCCATTTTTGGCACGCCTTGAGACATAGATTGCCTCAGCGAGCACATTTACGCTCTCGCTACTCCTGCGAAACTCCCATGACCTAGGATAATTCTTATCGTAACGTAACTCCACTGACTAACATTGCAATTAGCTCCCGATCATCTCGGTCAAGAAGAACCCGCAGCAACAGCTTTACACCCAACTCGGTGTATTAACCAAGGGTACTATCATCGAGGTAGGTCACCTTGCAAATCTCTACGCATGTAACTCATCGATTAACGCATGTACTGTAGGTCAACGTCTCGGAGCTCGGTCTTACCACAGCTGGTGGAAAAGTAGTCTGGGGTCGATGGTAAGTTTATCAAACTGTTTTCCAAGCCATGTATAATTGCTAACTTTGCTATAGTATGTTGCAGTTCACGTTCTGTTCTTCGAGACTCTTACCTGGATCCCACCCCTGGTCCTACGAGGCTTAGTATGTTTCTCCAGTTAGCTAACACCGTGCACAGACGCTCAAGTTACCAATAACCCCGAGATGGACGGCTGCCTCAACGCTGTCCTGCTTACATAGAAGTGTCGATGATGAAGGGGTAGTAAGAAATAGATCAGGAATGAGGATTCCGGAGGCGGATATCATCTATCGGGTAAAAAATAAAGCATGTTATACACATGAATGGCGTTCTGGCGTTCACTGCAACCGAAAAGAGAAAGATAATGCCATGCGAGTAATTATGATAGGCAAATAGATAGATGTGAAGTCAAGAAGTAAATAGCTTGCCGAGGAAAAAATACCGAACTACACATTGCGCTCCAGAAGTACGCCATGCTCTCATCTCATATCACAACATGATATCACCTACGAAAGCGCGGATTCATATCTGGGAGCCAATCAACAGAGTAAGAAGTCAATAATATAAATACGAATTGATCTCCAGGTAAAACTACCCAGTCAGCATCCATCCAGGATATTGATTTCCTAGACTCAAACAGGAAAAAAGTCATGCTACTATCTCAAGACTGTCGCTTATCTATCCTAACCCGGATAACTCACAAACTTCGTTTCGTTTCATCCAGTCGACGATTTGCCTCCCACTGTACAGCAGCTAGCTAAAATATATGAGAGAGAAAAGAAGTGCGCCGAGTCCCCTATTACCAATCGAAAAACAAACCAACAGCGATGTGTGTGTTTTTGGTATACCTAGGCAGATCAAAGGCTTGACCTTGCAAGCAAGCAGGCAATGCGTAGAATGAACTAAACCACGCATTTAAATAGTAGTAGGTGGGTTGTGTGATTGGCGATTGCGTTGTAGAAAACTCAAATAATCGTATGCGAAACGTTGGTGGCGTTGAAATGACCATTGGAACAGCTAAAATCGAGTACAGCCGCCCCATGAACGAAGTGATCCGCAATGCCGGAAAGAACACTTGGTTCTTTCTGAATTCGTTTTTGTTTAATGCGAATTTGATGTATGTCCCGTCTGCGCCGATTCATGCAAAAGTTGAAAAGTTGAACGAGCCTTCGTTTTGTTCGACTGTCCGGCTCACGCTGTTTACTGTGAAAAAGAAAATCAAACCGAAGAGGAATTCGAAAAAAACGAATTTTATGCTGAGCTCCGTATCGTCCGCGTAGAGTGTTGGATTGTACAGGTGAGAGATTTGATAAGTTCAAGTGTACGTTGAAAGCCGTCGTGTCACATGACACGAATGATGTTCTCACCACATTGATGTGAACTTCGACTTCAGTGACATGATGTGTGCGTCATTGGCGCGCAATCAAGTTCGTCGAGTACCATGATCGGTCTCTGAGCCCAAGTCCTTATACTAATACGTAATCTAGTTGCGGCTTTGAACTTGGTCAAGTCTTAAGCGGCGCTGGCTTCTTCGCAAAAGGATTCGGCGGCAGACTAGCCACGCCAGCAGTAGTAGGTAGCGTTGACAGAGGAGCGCTAACGGTAGCTTGCTCTTCTGCTTCTGCTTCATGCGTCGTACGGACCTGGACGTTTTGAGGGTCAACTAAGCGGCCACTGGTTCGCATCTCCACAATAGCCTTAACCACGTCCATATCTTCATGGTCCTTATCGTTAAGCAACAATCGCTGCTTGAGGGTCATGCGACCTCCGTTCCGTGTCCTTTCCTGAAGAGCGGCTTCACGGACAGCGGGGTCATGCTTGAAGCGACACTTGCCCTTCTTGCCGCAAGTACCTCCAGTAGAATAGTATTTGCAGTGGTTGGAGGGGTCGGCCCGTGTAATGGGGGGAGGGGGTAGGAAAGTAGTTGCCGGCTTAGCACTTGATTGTACTTCCGGTTCTTCATCGTCAGACGAGTTAGATAATTCTGGTGACTCATCTGCTCGCATCTCGTCCCCTTCATCGTTGGCTGCTCTCTTCCTCTTTTCCATACTTCCTTTGAGTTTACTTAGTTTTTTCTCTAGCCTATCGATTTTGGCTTGATCCTTGTCAATCTTGGAGGCAGCAGGTTTGGATTCATCGGCTCTGGGTGCAGATGCTGCCAATGCAGCTTTCTTAGCCTCGATACGGGCCTTTGTGGGGTAGTTTGCCTTTCGTTCTGCGATCCAAGCGGCCATATCAGGGATCCTGTAAGTAACGTAGTTAATATCATACACGTACATAGTCAAGAAATGAATAAGTCTTACACTGGAGCATCTCCACCTAAAAGCTCGCTCAAGCGCTTCTCCTCGTCGTCCAGCGCACCTTCACCTTCGCTACTCTCATCCCCGGGTGTTAGCCCGAGCGTGTTGATTCTGCGCTTCTTCTTTTTGCTATGAACCGCTGCATCAGGCTTCTGAGAAGGGTTGAACCCATGAGAGGGTCTTTGATCTCGGTGGCGAAACTTTTCGCCTCGGTTGTTGTGCCCTCCTCGACCACCTCTATTTGAATGACTAAACCCATCACGTCCAGGGCCACCTCGAGCGCTAAAACCATGGGTGTTATGTGGAGCGTGTGTAGGAGCCGAATACGGGTTCTCAGGAACAGGAGGGTAATTGTAGGGAGGCTGAGCATAAGGTCCCGGCTGTGGGCCTGGCGGGTAAGGCGACCCATACGGGCTTGAGGCGTGAACACGGTCATTGTTGTGTTCAAAGCCCATTCGCATTGTGGTCGGAGGCACCATCGAGTTCTCTGACTTGTGGCCACCTCGGTCACTTTGAAATGCTCCACGACCGCCCCTGTTCGAGTACGGTTGGAACGCTGGGCCCTGCTCGGACCAGCGCTGTGAAGGATGGTCATTTGGGTAAGCAGGATATGGAGGCCCATGAGAGGGTCTCCCGGCGGCATTAGGATACTGTGATTGATATCCTTGCCCTGCCGGGGCATTATACGCTTGAGGACTAAAGCTGGTAGGGTACGCGGGGGCAACATGATGGGGAGCGTTCGGCTGGGGAGGATAGTGGGCTACCGCGGGTGTACTTTGCCAATGGGCACTTGCTTGCGGAGCGGTATAATGTCCACCAGGGGGCGGAGGAGCATAGTCGGGCTGCTGAGAATAATATCGTGAACCCGAGCCGTAATCAGGCTGACCTCGGCCTCGCCCACCGCCTCCATAGGGCTGTTGACCGCCACGATGGGGAGCGGCATTGTACGAATGTGGTTGATTATACGATTGATACTGGCCTGCAGGCGTTGTGGAACTGGTCGGCGGGGGGGGAGGAGGCGCATAAGGATAACTCGCCATCTTCTATTCAAGAAAGGCTATCAAAATGTGAGAAGAACTTGGTGATGTGGAACAATAAGACGTAGAAAGCCTAGAATTTCGTATCGAGTTAGATGCGTTTCTAAGTTCAAGAAGTGATGTGGTGTGCATTTGCATTTATTTTAAAGAAAATAAATAGAGAGATGATGATAGAGGCACAGACGTGAAACAAGCTAGAGCAAGGAGCAAGCAAATGGCTATTTTCAAAAGCAAGTTTCTTCAATGTAGTGGCTCGCGTGTCTGTGAAATGGCAAGCAAACTGTCTCCTGCAGCGTTCGTCCTACCCCAGCCTCGGAGGAATGCTTGACCAAGCAGATCGAGGCTTGGGGGGGATGTGTTATGCGAGAAATTGCAGTGTAGCGTGACGCGTAGGGGGAAAGTGATGGAAAATCTGGACGGGAGATAAGTAGAACGTACAGATAACAAAAAGTCACTTGCTCGGAACGGGCTTCAAGTAACACGGCTGAGGGGTCAGTGCTCCCGGAGACTATGATATTGCGTCGTTCTGAAACCCGGAAGAAATAAGCAGAATGGTGGACACTGACGCAACACACGATACCAGCAAAACGGGACGATCGCGTGGGAACGTCCCGCGATGTTGCAGAACTCAAGGACAGACGGTAACGTGGTTATTGTTCCACTTGAAGATCGTTAATGTGATCGCGAGGGTAGCGAGTTGGGGGAAAAGGCTGAAGTTATTTGAAGTTTTGAGGAGATGATGGACAATGCGTCGTTGATTTCGAGGTTGCTGCAGATTAAGCATGCGTGCAAAGCGTAAGAGGCTGCTAGCCCCTATTAGGGTTAGCTTTTATAGCAGTTAATCTAAACTGAGCAAATAGTAAATGGTTGTACGTACCTCTGTGCCTACTCGGGCCCCACACGCCACTTTTTGATGGTGGGGCTCGATGGTATGTACTGAGCTTCATCAAAATGACTGATTTTCAAGACAATGCGCGGTACTTCATACAGGAATAATTTCAAAAGTTGAAGATGTTCATATTAGTAAGTAAATACACATTCTATAAACAGAGTAGTTCATTCATACTAACAGAAAACCAGACGAAGATTGCGGATCTGGTGCAGATCCCGCCATCGCAATTCGAGCAGCACAGCCGTGTGGCTATCGAGAACAACATCAACGCCAAATACTCGAACCGCGTGATCCAGAAGATTGGCCTCTGTATCTGCATGTACGACCTTCTATGGGCGTCTGAGGGTTTGATAGGGCACGGTAATGGCCTCGTCAATGTGAATGGTACTGTTGGCCTGTTCTCACTCTCATTCACTACTTCATGACTAACTCGATTCATTTCCTGTGAAAAGTCGAGTTCCGCATGATTGTCTTCAGGCCCTTTAAGGGAGAGATCCTGTTTGGGAAAATCAGCAGCGCGAGCCCGGAGGGACTACAGAGTAAGAGTTGACCGTCATTCCAGCCAACAAGGTGTCCGGTATCATTAACCGTCTGACAGTCCGAACTGAGTTCTTTGAGGAGATCACCGTCTCCTACAAGGAGCTACCCGAGAACACCGAGTAGTGAGTCACTCCCTACTTGGCTTATTACGCACCGTTCAAAACCGTTGACCACATATCTTTAGCGATCACAATGAGGCAGCCTGGGTATGGATAGTAGACGAGGAGAGGATGCACTACGACATGAACGAGATGGTCCGTTTCCAAGTCCTCGACGAGACATGGAATGACCAGGCGCCCGAAAGCGGGGAGCAGGAGGCCGTCGAGCGGGCTAAGAAGATCTCGCCCTACAACATAAAAGGAACTATGATGAAGGAAGGACTGGGAGTATGCCTATGGTGGGATTGATCAAAGTTATCCGGAGTACATCGACTCATCCATCTCGCATAGCCCTGGGGTGGAAAAAGGTGGCATTATCTGGCGTTTGGAAAACGGAGTATTTGATTTTCTATGGGTAATAAAGAAAGAAGCCCGCGAGCTCGACTCTATTTAGACTTGATACCCTCGAGCAATCGATCCTCTACATCATCAAGTACCGAGTAGTGTTCAACAACCGCCAAGTTCTCCGCCTCCGTCTTGAACTGCTTGTCCGGGTCGACGCCGGGCCCAAACATCTGAGGGCCGGCCTGAGGTCCCATGGCACCCATTTGCTGAGCCATTTGATTCGCAGCTACACCTAAGTCAGCGTGGCCCAAGAATAGAATTCGGAGAAACTTTACCGTTGTCACTTCCGAGGATAAAGTTGAACACGCTCTGGAGACCGAAGATACACAAGAAATACCAACTGATACTGGACATCCACCTGGGATCCATCTCCCTGGTCATAACGCCGGCCTGCAACATGCTCTTGAACTTGATCGTAAGGGGGAAGGGCAGCTTGATGATGACGAAACCGCTGAAGAAGGCATTAATCCAGCTCATGATGAGGGTGTTCGGAATCATCATGGCCATATTGTTCTTCATCATACCCATCATGCCGTCCATTGCGTTGGGGTCTGTCATGGGGTTGGCCGGGGGCTGACCGCGACGGTCCGGATCCTTTAAGAAAGCGCCCGACTCGTATGCATTGGTCAGATAGTCGCGGCGCGCACGGAAGGACGGGGCAGACAGGACGTAGAAGTTGCTTCGCGTCGCTACGCCGTGGATCATAGAGCGCTGCTCTTTTATCGCTTTCTGATCGAACCTCTTCGGCTGCGTGGCCATCAAAACCGAGGCATAGTGTCGTAGAACTCCAGTCAACACCTGACTCATGTGAGCTGAAGAATAAAGTGGCCGTATATAGAGACCTAACTTACCATGACAACAGTAATGGGAAGCAGGATCCAGTAGCTTTCAGATAATCAGCAACATTTTCTCCATGAGCGCATACCATGGCAACTCACAATAACTGGGGATCCCTATGGATCGTCTGTGACGGTAGTTGAGCCATGGCTAAAGGGAAAGGGGGAGAGGTATGACTGTAGTCTTGCGACGACAGCAGGGGAAGCGATGTAGCGATATATTCGATGTTGCGCAATTGAAGCTCCAAAGTTAAGAGGTGAGGTTGTGCTTGGGCCAAGCCTTAGTGCATTAGCCGCTTTCTCGCGGGGGGCAGGCAGCCCCTGCAAAATAGTTGCCCCACACTGACGGAACGAGCCACGTTTCTATCTACACTAAACTTTGGCATGCTGCTGAGTTGACTTCACTTACACAAGAAGCCGTACCGTACCACCTTCCATTCCTCATTAATATACCAAAACACCCGCTTGACTCCTTCCCCATAGCGTAATATCACAATTGGCTTGGAAAAGTGAAGGAAGACACCAAAATGGCATCTCAGGAGCGAATCAGTGTGCACAACTTAGCAGGTAGGGTCCTAGCTACCTAGCTACGAACACACATAGCATAAGGTACTAACAACCAAACAGATCTAAAGAACACGTCCGACGACGCGATACCAAACTACCTGAACTCACTAAAGTTCAAGCAAGACCACACCCTCGTCGACACGCGTCTAGCGCTCGGCTACGGCGCCTTCACCATCGCGGCGGCCTGCTTCCTCTGGGACTACAAGTTGGGCTTCGAGAACACGAAATGGTACACGGCCGCCGCGGTCGCGCTGTACACCATCATCAACGGCGCCCTGACGCTGTGGATCAGCTTCGTCGAGAAGGGGACCGTGTACCAGGGCACCGCATCGGACGGGACCAAGGTGAGCTGAGCCTACTCAGCTGCCAATCCTTATTATATAGCTAACAAAAAGGACCAGGTCTCTGTCTCGACCTCGACTAAGAAGAACGAGCCGACTTACTACGTCGTCGTGGAAATTACTCCGAAGGGCGGCGCTGCGCATAAAATTGAGTTCTCGCGCTCCTTTACCGAATGGTTCGACGTACAGGGACATTTCATCGCTCTGCCTTTCCAGACCATGCTAGCCACGACCGTGCCGCCAATCGCCAAGGCCGATCCCAAGCGCGCTGCCGGACTTCCGCCTACGTCCACCCCTTCGTCCGACTTTCTGAACGTGGATGCCGAGACGCTCGATGCGCTGGCTGCTGCTGAGTCGACGGGGGCAGATAGTGGCGCCGCGGGCAAGAAGTCGAAGAGGAGAAAGGCATAGGTTAATCATAGATATACTTGGTTCTTTAAAAAAAATTCACTGGGAAAGGCTTGATACCCTTATCGAATTATTACCTAGCTATTCTCATGTGAATTGTTGACAAGTGTGTGTCTCCCTCCGGAATATGTCTATCTCCTAGACTTTTATCAACTGATGACAGTAACTTTGGTCGAAACATATGTCTAACCCCGAAGTCCGGTCAAGTAATACTACTTTTCCCCATTTTCAAGCCACAGATACCGTCATTTGTGTTCCGGTACCTGCTACTTACAACATTCCAGCCTGCTTAGTCACCACATCGATTCAACACCCTAACCAAGCCCTTCCCAAGCCTGTCTCGCCCTGAGTGCCGTGCGACGAATCTCCCTAACCGAATCGCCACAAGCGGTAGCAAGGGGCCGCAGGAGGCCTCTGCGGTGCGGCAGAAGAAGGTGAGCATCATACTCGACAGTCAGCTTCAGAAAGAACTCTAGAGTATACATCCGTGTTGCAATGGGGTCGCGATCTGCGGCGTTGATGCGCGACGCCTTCGATCGGTACCCAGGTTCTTGTCCCTCCTCAACAGCGGCGTTGGGGTCGAATTTCGCGGCGTCGGCCACGTTGCGCGCCATTCCGTAAATGCCGATCAAACCTCGGATCAGAGTATAGAGATGACCTTCAAGCTCGCCGGGATCTTCCTCGAGAATACGTGTCAGGACGACGAGCAGAGATTCTGTCTCCACGCCCACCTTGAATTCGTCTAAGGATCGCATCCCGATATGCACGATTCGAACTACATCTGGGGCATAGATATGGTAGTCGAAGTGTCGCAGCATCGAGAAGACGCCTACGGATCGATTGATCTGCTCACGAGCATCCACACCCGCGCCCGCAGAGCAGCGGTTGAGGTACGAGGATATGTTGCGGTGGTAGAACCATCCCAAGCCTAGCTTCTTACGGATCGCGTGGTTGACTACCGATAGAGATTCGCGGGGCATCACCATCAAGCCCAGATTCTGTGCGAGCTGTCTGCCTGTCATGATATCCGTGGGCCCATTCTCAATGACTAGGGTAAGAAGAGGGTTCTGGTCCGATCCGGTGAGTGGACGGACTACGTCGCCGGCCAGATAGTGTAGAACACTACGGAAAAGCCGCAGTTTTTCCGCAGTGTTACCAGTCGTCTGGCGGGGACCCATCATATCAAGCATCTTCAGCGTGAGGATTTGTTGCGTATTTAATCTTTCCGCCATTAGGGTGTCTCTGTATTTCGTATCGAATTTGTTCGACAGTACACATAATAGGGCATCCATTGCGGCCCTCGCTGTCTCAGAGAACGGCACTGGAACAGTCACTAAATTGCCAATCAGATCATTGATTGCGTTCAAGTGTAACTAGAGCGATCTTATTAGAATCTCTTTTCTTGCTGGAAATCAGGTCGCTAGTACTCACCTCTTCACGTATAGCTACCGGCCAGAGGCCTTGCATAATACCCAACGACAATGGCGCTGTTCTAAAGTTACTGCAAGGACTTAGGCTCTCTGACATTATCGTTTTCTTCTCAGATTCGCCGTCTTGCGTATGGAACAGACGAAAAGCTTCCGTATCTAGCTCAAGAGCCTCCTGCTCTTCCTCGCTGAACACTCTTACCACTGTCGCTGCCAATTGGCCGAGCTGATTCAAGAGAATATCCTGTCTTGAAACCAGTTCGGGGGTTTCCCCTTCTAAATCTTTGCTAAGAGCCACTGCTATTAAATCATCATAGGTTTTGCCACTGTGGACAGGGGGGTTAGTGAGAGTCGTGAATCGACGATATAGTTGTTGGACGACAAAGAGACAGTATGCTCGGCGACTTTTACGGTCCGTCTCTCCAGTCACTGGAGCTTCTATGCTTCCAGCTCGGTTTAGATGGATTTGAGGGGCACCGTCAGCTTCGAATTTCTGAATTAGATCGTGAAATTGCTCTTTCGTGAGGGGTGGACGAGAATCCGTTTTTGACGATGGTTTTACAGCAGGCAATATCTTTAAAGCCCGCTTTATTGTCACATGAATCGCGTCGATGAAAATGACAAGAAATTTGGGGTCTGCTTTTTCGAGTAACATCCATTGCAGGCCTCGTAAGAAAGTATTAATCAAGGCCGTGTCGTTAAGCCAGCATGCTTTAGCTTGCAAAGTACCAGAATGAGTTATTGCACACAAAGTAGCGGACACATCGCGAATCCGTAAAGTAAGATCATGCGGTTGCGGCCGTAGTTGATACGCGTCTTCGACAGAAGCCAAATACACTCGGAGAAGGTATTGTAATGATGGCGGGTACAATAGCACCGCATTTCTTAGAGCATCTTCGCCTGCATCGAGCAGATCTCGAGGCACCGTCTCTTCCGTTACGTCTAGGTATTTCGGTCCTTTAAGAGGACAGATGATAACCGGCTTCGCAAGTAAGCTGAGAATTGTTTCACAGGTAGAATCGGAGCATAATGGTCGTCTCGGCCCGTTCCCACTAGATTTCTGGCCAACGAGCGCCCCCAAACCTTCCATAGCTTCTCGTAAAAGACTAATGTATTCGATAGGTGACGAAGCAGCAGAATGCTCTTCCCAGAAGGGCAGGTAAAGTTCGGAAAATAGCGAATCTCCAAATAGTTCGTCCGAAAAGAGACTCATATCTTCAGAATGAGATTGATCCCCATCAGGAACTATATGGAGTCGTAGCTTTACTATCGAACTCATCAGAGCTATAAGATGTCGTTTATGTAAAACCGCAGTATTGTGCTTAAGAGTCGCCTTGATATGCTCTAAAGCTCTGGGCATCAGAAACGCAAATGATTGGCTATTTGCGCCAACAATTGCAACGAGTAGACGTCCCGCTTGCGCGGTGTACTTCGAGTCTAATAAATCTTCTTTCAAATCCCTCCATGCGTTGTCAAGGAACGAATGCAGGTCTTCTCCATCAAGCCGCTTGGTGAGTGTGCACAAGACTTTAAGAGTTGCCTTGACAATATCTTGTATCTCACCATTGCGCACCTCATACTTTAGTGACCCCCATATTTGATCTGCATGAGGTACAACACTTTGTTGAGGATGGTCATACTTGGTGAGACATGCGTCTAGAGTAGACAAAATATCTACCTTGACAGCGACTGTCTGATCGACCTTGTCCAGCTTATCAACAAGAAATGGAATGGAAAGACTGGCTATACGGCGATGTGCACAGAAGCAAGAACGGAGCGCCGCTTTCAAGTCATCCGTAGTTACACTTGAGGGTGTTGCTGAAGGCCTAAGAGAGATAGGGAAATAGGCAGAGAATGCCTTGAAGATTTCTGATGTGATGTCGGTTGATGGGTTAAAATCTTGTAAGAACGATTTTAAAATTGCGAACCACATCATCAAGTTCTCGGGGTCCCGCTCATTTCGACATAAGTTTAGGAGGTCAAGAATAAATCCGCCCGCATTGCCATGCCGATATTCCAGGTCGTTGGCCACAGTAGGGTTTTCTAAAAGGTCCCAAAAGAGATGATATATTTCCAAACGCGTCGCAGGGGCTTGTAGTTTGAAATCGTCCCCTAGTTTACATACGCTTTGTAGGATATCGCTGCCAAGAGTTGATTGAAAGTGTTTCGTTTTAATGAGCTGCCGCAGGGCCTTAGTGGATGCTGCAATACCGGCCTTATGATCACTCTCAAAGAGTGAAGAGAAGAAAGTGACAAGCAGTTTCGCCTGATCGGCGTTTAGGGTGTCTTTATTTCTTGAGAGAACTTGGAGAGTGCCGGCGAGGAAGCCCAGCGCCGTGGCTCGGGAGATGAGATCGTCCTCACCGGAAGACTGCATCCATCGCGATATAGATGCAACCCATTG
This sequence comes from Xylaria curta, assembly GCA_022495235.1. Lineage (NCBI taxonomy): Eukaryota > Fungi > Ascomycota > Sordariomycetes > Xylariales > Xylariaceae > Xylaria > Xylaria curta. Next base: position 216,662 of record MU375943.1, on the reverse strand, counting down.
GCCAACAGTGACCCTCTTGTTTGTGGACTCTTCGATGGCTAATCAACAATAAGTTATTCGCGACTCACTCACAACAAGGTGGTTGTGATTAAAACTTACCTTGGGCCGCTTGCTCTAGAATTGCCTGATGCTGGTCTTGCTCATCCGCAAGCACATATTTCAGAGCAAGCTCATCGAACTTGGGAGCCGCGGCCATTTCGTCAAGCGTTTGATCGTACTTCACCAAAGTGCTTCGTTGCTTTCTGTGGCAGTTTGGCGACAAAGTCTGTTCAAGCGCCCAAGGGGGTACATTAAGCTCGACTGCTGCGTACAACACCCCGCGGTAGAGCAGTGGATAGGTAAGAAGCGACGTCACAGTATCTTCCTTATCAGAGACTACACTATACCCAAAGCGGTAAGAGGGGTAGCTAAAGAGTTGATGTTCTAAAATTTTAGCCCACCTGCGTCTGCCACCCTTTTTGGCTGGGGATGCTACCAATCTCCGGTTTATAAAGTCAACATACAACATACAGTTATTATGGCAAGAGATACATATACATCTGTATAACTTATGCTTAAGCATCTGGCTGCATATATATAATACCTGTTTAACTAATAAATAAATAACATATAATCAAGTTATTAGCATAAGTGGTATAATAAATACACACGTTTTATACGTCGTATAACCACGGAATACAGGACTTAGGAAAGCACTTGGGCTGGCTGCTTCAGCTGCTTAATTGTATTGCAAGGAATAGAGTGGAATTGAGAAATCTGGTGAGTGGCTAGCTTGATTCAATCTAAAAGAAGAGGTGGAGAGTCTCCATCTAGCGAATGGATAAAATACAGGTGGGCGAAGCTGAAATGTTAGGTGTATTGGTGGAATCGTGTGTTGTATTAAGTAGGTAAGTTTCTAGCACTAGAGGGGTTCTGGCTTATGTCTGGTATAGCAAGCCCCACCTGACCTCCCCCCACACAAAGCTCCCAATGGATGAGAGCATACTTTGCTGAGAAAAGGAAGGAATAAAACGAATGTAATTTAGCTTTGTTTTGGTAGACAAGATTGCCTGTGAAAAGCATTTCCCCTGTGGCGGTGCCCACTCGGGGGTGTGGGGGGAGGTCAGGTGGGGCTTGCTATACCAGACATAAGCCAGAACCCCTCTAGTGCTAGAAACTTACCTACTTAATACAACACACGATTCCACCAATACACCTAACAAAGCCCACCGGGCCTAGCCACACAATTTAGCCACTTGGTGGCGCCACAGTATGTATATCATTCAATTGTACAGGTGGTGGCATACCCAGCCAAAAAGGGTGGCAGACGCAGGTGGGCTATAAAATTTTCCCGTAAAAGAAAAAAAAAGTTCTGGCTTGGTAGGCGGCGGCCCCGCGACGCTCCGATTCTGGAACCCAGTTCGATATGAGACAGGCTCAGCGGTTGTTAGTCATTCGCCCACCACTTATCAATTGTCGCGGCACTTCTCATTCGTTAGTCACTGGTGTCTTGCCCTCAAAGGCTGTTGTTCATTCCTCGTCTACACGCCTTCCTCATTCGTTATTTCGTAGAGCGCACTTTTTTTCGCGTCGCAGTGTTCAACTTCCACTTTCAAGAAACTGTCTGCATCGAGGGGCGCGCATAGTGGGGCAATACCAGGTAATAATTTCATCCCTACAATACCTACTGCTTAGAATAGGACTGAATGATGCTTCATTCATCGCTGCTACTATAAATTGATCTAACGCATTATCTAGAAAACCATGGCATCTCACCAAGATGTACCCAAGACCTGTAAGGTCGTCATGGCTGAAACCATCGCCAAGAGCCTGCTGGCAGAAGTCAAGGATGCGTTGAAGTCGATACAAAAGGACGTAGAAGGGAAGCCGACTCTCGTGGCATTCTTAGCTAATGGCGACCCGGCTGCGGTGAAGTACGCAGAATGGTCCAAGAAGACATGTGAGGAAAAGTAAAGTCTTCCTGCTTGTGTCTATGCTCTGCATTGCCTACTCACACAGCAAACTGTAGTGGCTTTCATTTCGACTTGCGCCAAGTTGAAAAAGAAACGCTGGAAGAAGACATCATAGCTGCTAATGAGGATAGCGGGGTCGACGGCATAATCGTCTATTACCCCATCTTCCCTGGCAATCCAGCCCACGACAAGTACATTCAGGAGACTGTCTCCCTTGCCAAAGACGTCGAGGGCCTCTGCCACAAGCATATCTCTAACATGTACCACAATGTCCGGTACCTGGACCCCCCGCAAAATCTGAAGAAGTCCATACTGCCATGCACACCACTCGCCGTTGTCAAGATCTTAGAATATCTTCAGATCTATAATTCCATTCTGCCTTATGGCAATCGGCTGTTTGGGAAAACCATAACTGTCATTAACCGATCCGAGGTCAATGGCCGGCCACTAGCTGCTCTTCTCGCAAATGATGGCGCTACGGTGTATTCCGTCGACCTGACTGGTGTGCAGGTCTTCACCCGTGGCCAAGGCATCCGTCAGCCCCGTCACCAAGTCCAGGAAAAGGAAGGCTGGACCCTGGAGCAGTGTGTGCCCATCAGCGATGTCATTATCGGTGGCGTGCCGTCAGAGAACTATAAGGTTCCGACTGAACTTATCCGCGATGGTGCAGTGTGCATCAATTTCTCGTCATATCGAAACTTCGATGGTCCCGAGATAAAAGAAAAGGCGTCGATATATGTTCCTTCGGTTGGCAAAGTCACAATTGCTGTATTATTGAGAAATCTGGTTGTATGTCACCTCCCATCATGTTGTTGAAAAGCGATAAATACTAATTGAGATGTTAGCGTCTAATTGCGAACGGCTCATCCACACAATCGGCCTGAGAGAGCGCAATAAAGCGACCGGCTAGGCTTCGCGGAGAGCTGATTTGTAAAGCGAAATTCCTGCGGTAGCTAGACATTCTATCGCAACTTTTTTAGCACGCCTAGATGTTTGTAAGTTTAAAAAGATAGATAAAGTAAACGGTCCCATTTCGCTACAACTATCAAACCTGTAACTTGGTCGCCTTTTTGCGTTTCTCGGCTTGATGAATCTCTTTGGCGCCACTAGCTGCGCAGCAACTATTGCTTCTTTGGGAGTAATCCATGCACGATGATTGGTCAATGGCTCTCAATGGTCCAATGGCGCCTAGCTTCTGGACTATAATTGTCCTCCATTCTATTGTGCTTCTCTTTCAATCTAGACGTCAAACACATTAGCATCTATCAATTAGACACGTTCGATGCGGCACACACAATCCACCTCTAAGAACCAGTCCTTAGAAGCCTCATTCTAATTTAGTTTACAAAGAAGAAGGAAGACGATTCTCACCAGTCATGGCACTTGTATATTAATAGAGAAGGGTGCAGTACGCTAGCAATCTTAGTGGTTGGACTTGATACGCCACGTAGGAGACCAAGAGCGGCGGTCAAGTATAGGTAAGTTTTCTGCCATAGCTTTCGACAATCATATCATCATCTAGGCAGCATGAGGATCCTCACCCAAGAAATTGGGAATAGCTTCGGTGTTCTGCCTGGCATGCCTGATTTCGTGCGACGCTAGAACGCCAGGTCACCAGACCACGCGAGAAGAGCTATCCCCAACCCCTGTTAGTTGCCAGGCTGCAGTGGATTTGCCTAACAGGAGTCGCGCCAAGCCCTCAATTATCCTGCGCGTTACAGCAATTGAAACCTCTAGGCTTGCCTAGAATGACTTCACAGCATGCAGTGCAGGCGGGCCCTGTATCTCATAACAACGAGTGAGCTTGTTCATTAGCTATCTCGTCAAATAATTAATAAATGACCGTGACTCTATATAAAGCGACTCGTCTTTGCACATCCGTTACTTCATTGTCTGTATCATGACTTATGCTTGTGGCTTTGTGATCTCCCACAACAACTATCTGTGTACTGCACTACTTTTGTGATTAAGCCAACAACAACATCTGGCTATAAGTCAGTTTCTCAATCTCCCTACTACCAAAAATTTTGTTTCTCTTAAGTCATTCAGTCTTGTACCCCTTTTATCTCAGCCAAAATGAGCGCCTCACAGCTCCCAAAGCTCCCAGCTCTTCACAATGAGCTGGTCAACTACATTGCGAGACACCCTGACGTTTCGATGGCCGAACTGATGGGGCCCTATCGCCAATTTGAGGCCAAGCTACGTGAGATGTACGCTCAGGAGCGTAACAATCCAGTCCTCGACGATCCGTATCTCAATGTTCTGCCCCTGTTCACCAAAGACACCCCAGCCATTCAAACTAGAGCTCGTAATCTAGATGGCGAGACTCAGGAACAGAAAGACAAGTATATCATGCCCCTCCCCGAAGACAAGCGCCGTCCCAACGGGTCTCCTGCTGTCGTGGAATCTCTCAAAGAGTTTCGACACAACTTTAGTGTTTTCTCTGAATCATCGATGGCTGATATGGACTGGGACAACGTCGTCGCTGCTGGTTCTTCTGTCGTCAACTGTCTTCTTCCGGTGCCTGCCGAGTACAAGAAGTCCAAGCGATCTTTGCGCCAATATTACCATGAGAAGTTCTGCCCAGCCTCCGATGTTGATCTTTTCTTATACGGACTCAATGAAGAGCAAGCAATCCAGAAGATTAAGGATATCGAGGCTCGCATTCGCGATGCTATTCTCTCCGAAGTTACCGTTGTGAGAACTAAGAACGCCATTACTATCTGCAGTCAATATCCGACTCGTCATGTCCAGATCGTTCTACGTGTTTATAAGTCTATCTCCGAGATACTCACTGGATTTGACATCGACTGCTCCGGTGCAGCATACGATGGAAAGCAGGTCTACACCACCCCTCGAGCTTTGGCATCCTATATCACTCAAATCAACCCAATCGATCTCAGCCGAAGAAGCCCTTCGTATGAGAATCGACTGTCAAAGTACAGCCACAGGAACTTCGAGGTTTATTGGCCCGAGCTTGATCGGTCTCGCGTGGACCCCACAATCTTCGAACGAAGTTTCCAGAGAACGCTCGGCCTCGCAAGGTTGCTCGTGCTTGAACGGCTCCCCACAACAAATGCTCGCGAGGAGTACTTAAAGAAGCGAAGAGAGGAGCGAGGACGGCCAGAGCTGTTTAATCGCTTCCAGTACCGCCTCTACGGCAACATAAAAGATATCCATGAAGATGAGGTTGCGGATTGGGTTGATGAAAGTGAAGTCTCTAATTACCACACTTTCACTGTCCCGTATGGAGTAAAATTCCATGCGAAGAAGATCGAAAAACTTTGTTACACTAAAGACTTGTTACTCAACGCCGAATGGAACCAGCCCAAAGAGAGAGAGGTCTATCTGCATAGACATCCTGCATTCTTCGGGCGGGTTGAGGACGTGCTCGGCGACTGCTGTGGTACATGCCCGCAGCCCCAGACCCCCGAAGAGATTGAAATCGCTGAAAAAGAAAGCGAAATCTACGTCTCAGGAAATGCAACTTTCCGTATTGATGATCCAGGGCGGCAGCAAATTGGTTCCTTCAACCCCTTGACTGAAGATGATTGGACGGAAATGGCGTATGTTGGCAACACCGCTCGTCTTTGCCAAGCTATCGTCGACGAGGACCTGGAACATGTCGAAGATTGGTTGTCACAAGAAGGCGCGGATCCCAACAAACGGGATTATACCGGAAGAACGCCACTACACTTAGCTGTGATTAGCTCCAGCCCTGCTATTGTTAAATGCTTGGTAGATCATGGTGCGCGGCTGGTCGCCCGGATTGCTGACGGACGAACCGCACTACATTTGGCTGCAGCGCGCGGCAATGTTGAAATGGTCAAGATCCTTCTTGAAAAGAGCAACGCAAACGAAGAAGAGGAGGAAGAGAAACAAGATCAACGTCGGAAAGCTCGCGAGGGGGCGAGTCAAAACAACGCAAATCCCGAATCTGATTCACTTGAAGACGACGCCGAAGAGGAGAACGACTCAGACGGTGAACTTATCGATGATGACGACTCGTCAGATGATGGTGTTCAATCCATGGCCACAGGATCATTTGTCAAGGTTGGTAACAAGGACGAATCGGAGACGCCCGAGGCCATTCCACTTGATGATGACCAGGTGAGTACAACCACAGTATTGCGAAGTTGCGAGTCTTTGTCCAGACCAAGAAGTTGCATCAAACTGACTAAAATATTAACAATTAGAACGATCCGGACTTCTATACGATTGATGTCGTCGCATGGGATTCCAAATGCTCTGCGCTTCATTTGGCTATTCTGGGTGGCCACTGTGACGTAGTCAAACTGCTGTGTCAAGAATTTGGTTCTGATCCATTACTTCCCGTGAAAATTGGCGACGGGTCATACAGCAACCCAAACACTGCCATACTTACGCTTGTTCTTGCTCTTGCCCTTCCCATTGAAAAAGCGGTTCAGATGTGTGAGACACTCTTGAGTCTGGGGGCTACCTCATCCCAAGCAGATATCAACAGCATCACAGCGTTCCATCGTTATATTCAGGTGAGTAATTCCTTCAAGGGGGCACGTATCAGACACTAACACAACATGCTACATAGAATGGCAACATGAAAGTCATTGAATGTCTCTGGGATAATGATAAGCTCGGACTCAAAACAGCCATCAATCACGTGGCTGTAACTGGCTCTTCTTGGAGAAGCAACGTTACTAGTCCTCTAATGACTGCTATCGATCAAGGCAACGCTATTCTTGTGCTCAAGCTACTTGACGCTGGGGCCAAGCCAGACATTGACTTTGATAGCTGGCTGCAAGGCGCGAAATTTTCTTTTGAAAACCAGCTAGGTGTAAGTCTTCCCTCTGCTATTCTCAGTGCTGAAATAGACCTTTCTTCAGTCTTCTTTCGGCCTAGACATGATAGAAAGGGTAGTTGACATCTCGACAATGGCTAACTTGAATCCTCAGGACTTCAATTCGAACCAGATCAAGTTCCAAGATGGAACGGAACAACCACTCCTCATTGCCATTCAATCTCCACAGCCAGCAATTGCATTGGAGCTCCTTGAGAGAGGAGCCGACCCCAGCCCACTCACGAAAGGAAGTTGGAATGTGGTGCGCAACGAATGGTCACGGCGCGATAACCGTGGCGAGACTGCCCTTGACGTCGTACGAGAGCTGCTACGTGAGTTGCGTAAATATGAAGGGGAGTCAGTCCCAAGAAAAACGCAGAGAAATCTTTTCGGGCATAGCAATTCAAATCAGTTGTCTAACACTGACGAGCTACGTGGAGCAACGGAGTTCGTCTCCCAGTTTACGACAAACACTTATAAACACTGGCTCGTCTCTGCTGATATCGAGGCGAAAACAGAGAGACTGAAGAGGAATTTGGAGGCCCTCAAGAAGGAAGAGGGGAAAGTCTCTTCTCTAACTGGCCTTAAAGAAAAGAAGGAGGCTATACAGGATATGGTCCTACAGCTCGAGAAAGTTGAGAAGGCCCTTTTGGAGAAGGGTGCTAAAACTTTCGAAGAGTTATATCCCGACATCAAGTGCACGCCGCAGGAGCCGTATCGCAGCAACGAAAAACAACCAGACACTGGCTACAGCTGGCAATTTACCTTCAAGGTTGTGAAAGATCTCACACAAACCCGAAATGATGCGTACCTTAAGCTGTAAGTAATGGTGCCAATCTACCTCCTTCTAGGCTTCCTGTATCTACCTACATTTACTAAAGATGCTTAGCTTCGAGGCGGCTTGGGCTGGCGACCTGGAACTGATCAAATCTCTCACCCTGGGACCTTGGGGCCCCGACGAAAAGGAGCCACCGTTACAGATAGCGGTAGCAGATTCAGCAAACAACAATCCATTCTCGCTCGCATTCATCAAAGGGCATTTCGAGGTCGCCAGAGCCATCCTTGAAATTGCACAAGCACAGTGGTCGCCAACTGAACAGGAAAAAGCACGGTTCAAAATGGCCGAGCCCGATGAAGAATCTTATGAAGAATCCGATGCAAGCGGCAGTGACAGCGAACCTGAGATCTACAAGGAGATCATCAGTGACCAGTTCACTATTGACAATATTGGGCAAGTATCTATGCAGGTCAAAAGCCATATTTTGCCTTCGACTCTCATCAGCTGGCATGCCCCGACTTTCGTGCTACGTGGCGATAAGGCTGAGAATACCAGTCTTGGTACTCAGGATCTTCTCACTTTTGCGATGACACAGAACGATAGCCGTCGATTTACCTTCCTCCTTGATATGCACACTCGTTTCGCCAGTAACAAACCAGAAGATGACGAAGACGAGTCTAACAAGTTTTACACCTTTCCTGAAGTCGAATTTGAGCATGCGATTCGAATGGGCCGGACCAACATGCTTGCTGAGGCCATCAAGCGGACTGGAGCGGGTATTCCGCTCGAAGATCTTGTGAGAAAGAGTGGAACAGAGATGAAAGTCAAACCTCGTTACTACCAGGGCCTAACAGTCTACGGCAAAAAGAGAGCCGATTGGGCTAAGGCCGGCCGTAATCTTGTGGTCAAGGCTACGGGCACCAAAGTTCCACCTCTGCTTACAGCTGCTTTACAAGGTTCACTCGACTCTGTCGAATGGTTCTTGGGGGATGCACCGATGAGACATTATCGAGAATTTGGCACATCCAAGGTTGCTAAAGCTGACCCACGACTGAAGCACCTAAACGAGTCGCCTGGCGGGTTTGATAGAGCTATCGCAAAGTGGCTTGGTATTCAGAGTAAGTTGCTTTCTATGAGTGAAGTTATGTGGCTAAAACTATGCAGACGACTTCGTAATTCACTGTGCCGTTCTAGGCCCAATCGGAGACAACACCAATAAGCTCATCGAGTACCTGATCAAGGTTTGCCCGTCATCCTTTGAAGCAAAATCGGACCTTGGTCATAGTCCTTTATACTTGGCATGTCTGAGTACGTATAAAGACCTGCTTTTCCTGATTTCTCATTCTTCTTGTTTCCTAATGATCTAATAATTTGTATGATCTGTGATTCAGAGATCTCGACTAACGTGATTATATGCAGTGGGCAGGGTGCAGTTTGCTAAAACACTGATTGAAGCTGGTGCCGATCAGTCAGTCAAAGACAAGTGGTTCAATAACATCATCCACGCTTGCCTTGCAAATGGGCAAGGCCAGGTCAAACCTTATCAACTCCGGCAGATGCTGGAATTGTTTGATCCTGAGTTACGGGCTCACATGTTCTGTCAACGAAATAATCTTTCAACGGGTGGCGATACCCCTCTCCACTTCTGGCTGAAGCATGCCAATCAACTTTCATATAACTGGGACTACAGTACGGGCCGTCCCCGGCAATCCCTAAATGATGAAACTCTTGACAACATTGAGCTTCTAGCTCTCTTACTTGGGTTCTCTAAGGGAGAAGAACTCGAAATACTCAACGGATCCGGCGACACTGTTCTTCATACTGCCGTGGTGCGTTCTCTACCGGAGCAGTCTCGAGTAATCCTCGAGAAGAACCCAAAGCTTTTGTACCGTGAGAATACCGTTGGCCGCACACCAGCTGAAATCGCCCACGACGTATTCACCAACTCGAAGGTTGAGGGACTCAATCCCATCGAGATTATATCCAACAAAACCCAGTTCACTCACAATCTCCTTAATAAAGAACCTGAATCATTCGTATCTGACCAAAAACCTAAGAAGCACCGTAAGGTAGCTACATGGGACGTGGTTCAAGAGTATCTTGCCAAGACGGAAGGAAAACGGCGCCTTGTGAGCCTCAATGAAGCCAACGACGTCGCGAAACGTTTGGGCGAGAGCTACTCTTGGCAACGTTATTACACGAAGAGAACAGTAAACACCCAAGACGACGCGGAAGAAGAGCCGAACAAGGAGGAGGAGAAGGAGATTGATTTTGCTAGTGCCAACTACAGAGCTCGGGTGAACTGGGCTTGGCAGCGTAAGGGCTAGGAATCTTGAAATTTCAATGTAGGGAAAGATCCTAACGGGTCTAGGAGAAGGGCTTTCTCATTTTCTCAGATAGTTCTTGCTTTTTTCATGATGAGATTCTTGCATCTTATCAATCGTGTCTTTCGATCTTCTACTTAGATGAATGTCATGTCAATGAAAAATGATGATCAATGCGGTTGCGCCCTAAGCTTCAGTTGCTTTAGATAATTTAAAGTCGCTATTCGGGCGAACAGCAATTTCGAAAACACTATAATCCGCTTTCTTCAAGCCCCTATTTCGCTTCGAGTTGTCTTATGTTTGTCAGGGATATGATAACTAAGCAAATGTGAGGTGAGAAGGTTCCGATTGTATATACCGCTCATTATAGCATAGCAGAGAAGGGGGCGATGCTGCACAAGTTACATCGATTGTCGAGAGACGTACAAAGTATAAATCGCACTCGCTTGTCCTACAATCCTACCGCGATTTACGACGGTCTCCTATTTTAGCAACTATAAGGCATTGATTGGTATTTGATAAACATGCTGTCGAGACAGGCTGTGCAGACATGGTGGTCAAGCGGGGCTACACGCTACGGAGAGGGCTTATAGCGTACGGGACACTACCTAACCTTAAGAGGCTAGGTGATATTAAGCGCCTAAGTGCTAGGTAGACTGTAGCCGGGATATATTCTACTCAATAAACCAATTGCTATATCACACTAGGTACCTATGTAATCTTCATCGACTCACGCGTCTCGGAGTTCTTGTTCGCCAAACAGTCGCCCATTCTCGATCGCGTTCCCATTGCTGTCACAGAGGGTGTACTGCTGCGAATTGGGCACGCCCGAGACGCGGTAAGGGCCCAACAAGGCGCGGCCGGAAGAGACGTAGACTCTGTCATTCACGTGGAACTTGGGCTTCAGGCACAGTCAGCTATTTTCTGCACCGCTGTCCGAACACAATGACTTACGCCTGCTTTTCTCTGAATCCTGGGCCTTCCTCCGGAGTCCGCGTTGTGGCCATCCACGGGTACCGCCGTATCCTGAAACTTGGGATTAGTGCCCTGCCGGCCTGAGTTGGGATGAAGGCCTCCACGTTACCTCGCGATCCTTTTCGGGCATTGCGGGCTACAAGAGGATTGCCTTTACTCCACCGGGGCTTGGGTGATGTTCGTATACCTAAGTAGGTAGGTAGTAGGTAGGTATAAACGGTGCTTGCTTTAGTATATGTTCTGCGGAATAAGGGCCAAGATGGAAAGGCTTCTGAATACTGAGTAGCCTGCTTTCCTCTAGCATTTTGGCAGTCTGTCCCCCCTCATCTCATCTCGCATCTATAAGCAAATTCAGGCATAAGGCAACCATCCGCCAGGCAATTGAATCAACCGATAAAGCATTGATTGCATATTGATTGGATGAAAACCCTTGCTGAGCTGCAGGCTCTTGCCTACCCGCAGCATGTGTTGCGAGACAAGGGCTGAAGCAAGCTCACACTGCCACAGGAGCAGGGGCCGGTTGCCTCTCATTGGTACAAGCATATATTCGTGTTGAACGCCGGTAAAGACCATAGATGAGGAAGTGGTGGAATGAACGTACTTCTAGATTGAGAGGCTGGATGGTCTTCTTTTCTAGTATCTTGCTTTGAACTGTCGTTATAATTAATAGAAGATGTCCAATCCCGCGGCACAGACAGGAGAGAATTTTGGTAAATATATCTGCTCACCAATGTTCGAGGTATGCTTGCTTACCTACTGACAGTCGACAATTTTCGGGCCGGCTACCCACGATATGCGGCCCTCTTAAGCACACACCCCTCATTCCACAACTTCCGAGCCTTCAAGAGGCTACGATTAAGACTCTTGCTAGCTAAGCAAGATGAAATTGTTGTCCTAGAAAATAAGCTTGATGAGATAGACGCAGCCGAACAGCGAGGTATCTTCCTAGGTTGTATGCGGGAGGATGGCAATACTGCTAGACAAGATGTTCTTCGCGACGCAAAACTCGCGATGTCTGAGTACGGTAAGGCAACTAAAAACACGTCCTATGAAGGAAATCCGCCTGAAATAGACTGATTGTGATGGTAGACGAGATGATAGTACAATACCGAAACACCATGGCACTGCCAGCTTCGAGTCAACGCGAGGTCCAAAACCTCCAGAACTGGATCGACGGAACGGGTTCTCTAGATCGAAGTGAATCTAGTTATTTACGGTATAGCAGCGACCTAGTAAATCTTGCTAGCTATAGGGACAATTTTACGACGTATATAGAGTCTGCAGTCGAGGAATGCCTATATTGGTTGGAGATACTGTTGGCCCGTGTAAGCAACCTCACGATTTGCGCATCACTTCAATAATCTCATCATGTGATCAGATATCCCCCGGAATTCAAATAGGCCGCCTGAAAGCCACAGATGACCACAATGTGCTCATTTTGGGCCCTATGCTGCAGACGATTTGCCGTATAGTAATGATCACAATAGTGACTCTCATTATCATGGTGCCCACGATTGCGCTGCTCGGTATAGCAAGTAGCGCTGGCCGCGCCGTCGTCAGCGTCATATCTGGCGCGTTTTTCTTGTCAATGATCTCGTTTTTCACGCAGGCCAGGACCATTGAAGTCTTTGCTGCCGGAGCAAGGTAAAAACTCTGTCTTAATTATCGCGATGTATACGTAAACAGCTAACTCCTTCAAGCTATGCGGCTGTGTTGGTCGTTTTTACAGCGCCAAAGTAACTTGATTACTAGATCGCGGTACCCGACACTTGGCATGAGGAACACCATCCCGACCGCGCGCCCTGGGTGCGTTCTCTATGATATCTACTTAGAAAGAGACAGACAGCCCTTTATGTTAATGAAATACCCTTGCGAATCATTTCAATCACTTTGAGCTCAAAGGCTCTCCCCAGACCAGACCCCTTCTCGTTATCTACCTCGACTCCGAATTCCGAGCTCAAGCACGATGCCACGGCAGACTGGAACGAAACGCCTGCGTAATGGGCAAGCCGACCAGAGCAAGAGCTCTGTAACAATTCTTTGATTTCACACGGTTCATACTGCTTGAGTAAATTTAGCATGGATTTAGCCGTTTGCCATAGTCCTATCTCCAATAGCACCACACCAAGAGAATACAGGTCATGGATCTTGCGGTGGCCCTGACGCACCGTGCCCTGCCTGCTGGGATGGCGGTAGACGTTGAATGCGATGTCATCCATCGCGAATCCAATCGATCGATCGAAATTTGGCCGAGCAAAATCGAAGCCGTGGAGAAAGGGGTGATGGTAATCAAGCTCACCGGTTATCTTGGATCTGAAGAACAAGATATTATGGCTATTAATTCCCTGATGTACCCAGCCGACGGAATGCCATTTCTGGATCGCCTTTGAAATTCCTAGAGCAATCGCCATCCTACTATCCATCGAAGGTCTAGTCGCGGATGTAGCGGTGCGGATGACCGAATGCAAAGTCTGATAGTTATTGTCGCCAAGCGCATAGCCCTCGGGGACCTCAAAGTAGAGGACGAATTTGTGTTCCAGAGTCCGGTTCTCCCAGTGGAAGCACTTTAGAGCTCGAAAACCGGTACTCTTTGGTGTGCCTAATAAGTCCGCTAGAAGAGCAACACGAGCGGCAAGGCCGGGCAACTCTGCAGGATTTATATACGGTCCATATTCCTTGACTTCAGCGATTGCGCTGCCTTCTACCGTATCGTTTGTATGGAGGACATCGTGGGACTTAAGCATATGCGACACTTCAGATCGAGATATCATTTGACGCATTCGAAAGTGGTCTACAAGACCCAATTGGCGGATAGTATCATCATTCATAGCTTGTTCTACGCCGGCGGCGTCATTCCGCATCTCTAGCTCGCCAAGAAGATTTCTTTCAATAGCTTCGATGACAGAATTGTTGCAGAAGTCGAGCTGGCGTAGGAACTCTCGGGCTTTTTCGTTGATATTGTTCAAGTATGGCATGTTGGATCGACCGTGCTGTGTAGCGTAGTACCGCTCTACCAGATCAACTACCTTGTGCCAAGCCGTCTCTATCTCCTGCTTTGAAACTGTGTCAAGGCGACTAGAGATATTGTCTGACTCTTTTTCCATCTTATTGATTGCCATGCTTATTTGTGCCGTAGTTTGAAAAACCAACTTGGATACGATCCGGGGAGTATCAGCTCCCAGCCACCTGGCAATTTCGTCTATATGTAGAGCACCGAGTTCGCCGTCAATTTCGACCAGTAAATGCAGGAAAGAACTATCCATTTCGGGATGGTCTTTGATCACACTAGATTGGGATGGTTGCGATAGGGGCTCAAGCCGTATAGGCCGGCTCTGAGGGTTGTGTGCACAGGTGTTGCCCAGAGTTCAGACCTGCGATTGGTTATAATTCCATGAAGATCTTTCACGACAATGGAATCCTTCGTCTGTAGTTGGCTCGTGATTTCCTTAAGAAGAATCGCCGTAAACGAGGTATCACCTGGTGCTGGCGTCTCCATGCCCATTGCAGATGCTGCTAGGATCTCAAATCGGCCCCCGAAGGTCTGACGCGCCCTGGCGGCTTAAGCAGCGAAACAACAGTCCAGTATCAGAAGGATATCAGTGTCTTGCGTCTTGAGTTCATCTAGTTGATCTTGAATCCGATACCATTGAAGCGTAGGATCTCCTTCTCTGTGGCTGCATAATTACCTTCACTTAGTCGCTATATCTTACGTTAGAAATCGAGATTACTTACGCAGCCCAGACCGATCTCTTTTCCTGCCCTTGATGTCTGTCATCATCTCTATCGCCATGCCCGCCGTAATGGACAATTAACAGCGATGCCGCCTTGGTCTTTTCCGTCGTAGTGCCTATCTCGAGCAGCACCCGTGTCATCAACCCTAGTACGTGCGCATAGCTATGCGTCGATGGGATCGCAAACTCTTCTGTCGAATATTGAAAGGAAGCTTTAAATGTCTCTACCACGGCTTTTCCTTCGTTTTTATAACCTTGGTGACCGTCTTCCCAGTATAAAGCTACGACTTTGACAGATTCATATGTGCGGCGTCGGAGTGAGAGATGGAGAGACTGATTGAGCCGATCCGGTACGTCGGCCATCCTGTATATGCTGGCACGGGAAGAACGGAACCTCTGAATTCGACTCTGGTAATGGCGTCGAAATGCGAAATAAACGCTATTATAAACATTTGAACATCTCGTCTCTATGCGAAGTAAGCTTTTCAAGAAGATAGCCCACGACTATCAAAAAGCAGGGGTATCATTCTTATGGCGACCAACAAGCGAAGGTCGCTATATGTAATTCTCCAAAAATACTACCTTGCGCCGCGACGAAAAGAAACTTGCACATGTAAGCCTGGACAGTGGCCTTGGTCGCTGCTCTAGCATGCCCCGACCATTTCATTCCGTATCCTTTCAGCAATAATTCATCGCTACCGTCAATAATAATACACTTAGACGGTCTTTTTACTTTCGACGTGGTATTCCATTTCTGTAGATGATATAATATTCGTTAAATCGGCGGACTATCTGTTGAATACCGGTGTTGTAGGTATTTGTACAAGGGCGATCAGCGCCACATTTTATGTATTGATCAATATCATGGCTCCTTCGCTAAGGGGCTGTTTCAAATCATCCAACGAACCCAAAATCCTCGCGTCCTCACTGAATTGCTCCCGATATACCCAACTGGCAAGAAAGCGCTGATTGCTCGCCTTGTTGGATGCTCTTCTGTAGCATACATTTGTCGGCATCTTGTCATTCTCTCTCTCACCCATCCTTTCTTCGTACCTCTCGCTTGAGTGGTGCTGACAGGCACCAATCAATGCAAACCACGTGAAGCATAAGTCAGCAATTAAGTCTTAAAGCCGATAGGGCGCGAACTATTGAATCGAGGACGCGGGCTGCCAGCTATCCAGAAACCTTGAAAAGCAACTGAACACGAGCAGGTCCTGAAAGGGCGTGTTATAGCTTGAAATCGGGTCGTGGAGATTTTTGACCTGGAGACTCGTCCATCCGTGTTTCGTGGCCTCTGGTCCACCGCTGCCGCAGGTGAAAGATACCGACGAGATGGCCGACTCCTTAGATGCACAATTCAGCCGTGTTCGACTCTCGAGGCTCGCTGGTCAAGCCTCACTCTATAAGCTAACCACCCTAGCCACGGCCACCTTGGTCACAGCCCACCTCAACCACTCTATTTATGCGTGATACGCGTATTTATTTATTTTGTAATTTTTTTACTAATTTTATTCTTTTGATCTTTTTTTTATATTTATTTAATTCGTTTTTTTTAGCTTTTTTTTATTATGCTGTTAATTAATACTTAAAAGTATATAAAAGCTGCGTTATATAATATAAAGCTTAGTATATTAATTTATGCTATATTTTTTAAATAAAATATTTTATAATTAAACTTAAAATATAAAATTAAAAGCATACTTATTAAAAAAAAAAAAAAATTAAAACTTTTAAGCTTTTTTTTTATATTTAAAATTTTAATTAATATAATAAGCAATTAATTAAGTTAAACTAAGCTATGCTTTTTTAATTATAAAGTTTAAAGCATTAGCTTAATAAATGTTTAATATTTTTAAAAATATAGCAGCGCTTAAAAATTTATAGTATGCTTGTTTTTTTAAACAAAATTTACTTATTAAAAATATAAGATTTATAAAAATTAATTATTTATAAATTAATAAAGCTATTATAGCTAATATTAATATTTTTATAAATAAACTTAATATTTTAAAAATAATTAATATTTTTATTAAACATTTTTATAATATTAATAAAATAAATTTTAATTAAAATGTTAATAATAATTATTATATAATTATTAAAATAAAAAATTAATTAGCTTTTAAAAAAAATATTAAATAAAGCAAATAAATTATTTTTTTTTAAATATATAAGCGTTAATAAAGTGTTTTTTTTTATTAGCTATAATTTTTAAAAAAGTTAATATATAATTTTAATAATATTTATATTAAAATATAAGTTTATAAAATAATTAACAGTTTAAACTTTTATTTAATAAATAAACAAATATTAAAATTATATTAAATTAACTTAAAAATTTTTTATTTTATTTATTTATATTTAATATAATAATATATAAATAATTTTAATATATAATAATTATAATTTATATATTAATAACGTTTTTTAAATTTTTTATTTATTAAATAAAATATAATTAATATTTTATAAACTTTATTATAATTATATATTATAGTTATTAAATATTAAAATATTTAAATTATTAAAAAAAAAGCTAAAGATTTTATTATATAATAGCTTTATTATTACTTTAAAGCTTAAGTTTTTTAAAAAAAAAATATTAATAATATTTTATAAAGCTTATAATATTATTTTAATACTTAAAATAATTAAAAACGTTTAAAAAATTATTAAAATATATTTATATAATTATTTAAAACTATTATTATTAAAATATATAATTTTAAAATTAAAAAATATAATAAAAATATAGTTTTTAATATTTATAATAAAAATTAAAAACTTAATATTTAAATTTATTATAAAAATTAAAATAAAATATATTAAAACATTTTTTATAAGTTAAAATATTTAAAATATTTATTAAAAATTAGTTTTTTTTAATTTTGCTTTTAAACTTTTAATATAAAAGCTATTTATAAAAAAAGCTAAAAAAGCTTTTAATTAATTAATTAAAAAAATCGCAATTTTTAAGCTTAAAATTAGCATATTTAAAGCTAAAAAATAAAAACAACAAAAACTATTTAAAAAAAGCATTAAATTTTTATTAAAGCAAAAGTTTATATAAATAAACTATATATAAAAAGCATATAAAAAGTTAAAAAATAAAATTATATATAAAAATAAAACAAAAGATTATTAAATGTTAAATACTTTAAATAAGCTATTTAATATTTATTAAAAAGACGAAACGGAAGCAAAAAACTGTATTTTAATAAAAAACGCTTTAAATTAGCAATTGCGATTGATTTGCTTAATAAATACAGCTTCATTTTAGTGGTGGTGGTTTGTGTGTGAAGTGGGCCGTGACCAGGGTGGCCGTGGCTAGGGTGGTCAGCTTACTTCGTATCGGTCGCCTTTAGATTTATCGCAGGACAGAGTTATAACTTTTGCCGATATTCTCTATTTAGTCTATTCAGCAGGCTTGCCAGGGCCGGCTGTTACCATTGGTGACAAGCTATATATAGGAACCGGCGCGCAATTTGTCGTGCTCGAGACAGACATGGTCATTGCTCCAGACAGGGAACCGATTCGGGTTGCAATTAAGCAACCCAAGTTCAATTTGGATGCTAGGAAACGTCTTGACATGGAGGATCCCGAAACGAAAAAGCACTTCCGGAGCATACAACTCGAGATCAAAGCATTGACACGACCGGAATTGCATTCCCATCCAAATATCACAACTCTCCTTGCATGGACATACGATACAGATGACTTCCGTAATTCTATATCGCTAGTTCAAGAATTAGCGATTGCGAATATGGAACTCCTACTCTCCACCAGAGGTGAAGAGATATCTGCTTCGCAAAAGTCTTCGTTCTGTTACGATATTGCGGCAGCCCTCGATGCTATCCACGACTGCGGTTTTTCGCATGGTGATGTGAAGCCGTCAAATGTTCTCATATTCCCACAGAGGGATGGTTTTGTCGCCAAGCTAGCTGATTTTGGTCTCTCCATTGTTGGGATGGAGGGCGAGGAAGCCAAATTCAACTTAGGGGGTACATTGGGCTGGCAAGCCCCCGAGGCTCAAGAAAGCCGTTTATTCGGTCCAGATGAGATCATAAAGGCCGACAACTACTCGTTTGGTCTCGTGGTGTGGAGTACTACACTTGGTTCGGGGCGAACACCACCTAGTCACTCCGGCAAAGCCCGAGAAGAATGGATCATTCGTGAGCTGGACAGCGCAAAACAGAGTCAAGATTATTCTACTTTCGCGGCTCTAATGCCTATGACCCGCGTCGTACTGAAAGCAGACCCTGCTGAAAGACCCTCCAGATTACTGGAGTTGATCCACGCCAGCACCCTTCAAGACGAATTCAGGTACCACGCTTCAAGATGACTTCTTCAGGGAACGTTGTTAATTGTCTACTTTAGCCACGCTCGAACCACGAATGATGACGATTTTTCCGGGATCGTGGTACCACTCACCCCTCTGGTGCCGGCGGATTTTTACTGGGAACTACCTACGTTCCCCGATTTTTTCATTAAGGACTTACTTCCTTATGGTATAGAGAATTTAAGAAACCTGGATCCAGCAATGCTCTTTTCTCTCTTCCTTCGACTGACGCAAAGGGGCACAGGCGAACGGGAGCCAGAGTCAACCAGAACCCTCTTGGAAGCAGCCAAACAAGGATTTCCGCCTGCTCAGGCCTTGGTCCCTTTAGTTCTCGCATCCTACCGGGAGCCAATACCTCCGGAAATCCATGACCAAATAGATGGGTGGCTAGCATCTGCGATCTGTACAGGTTCATTTACTGACAGAAAATATCTCGAGGCATCGAATCCGGATGCCGCGTTGGCAGCGCTACAGCGATTTCGCGATATCGGCGGCTATTCGGTACCTTATTTGAACTATTCATCCCTCCATGCCCTGCACGTAGCCGCGGTGCATGGCACGAAAGGTGATATACTGTCAATATTGGCAATGGATTCCAACCTGAGCATAGATGACAAGACTGCTGATGGAGAGACACCCTTATATATAGCTTGCGCGCGCGGGTGTTGGGAGATTGTCGCCGAACTACTGAATCGCGGAGCCGATGCTTCGGTCAGGTGTACGAGGTACGGGATTACCTGCCTCCACTGGCTATTCGCATTCGAACCCGCTCTCCAGTCAGCTGTAATCACAGGCCTTATCAAGGCCGGAGCCGATGTGAACGCAATCGTCACCAAACCAATACCATTCTACCATTTCCCGTTCTATCTACCTGGAGGGTCACCTCTCCACTAGGCTGTTGTTACAGCGAGTGATAGAACAGTGGAAATACTTCTGCAACATGGAGCTGATCCTACATTACGTGATGCCTCGATTCCTTATGCATACGACCGCCGGATAACTACGATAGACAGTTTCGGTGGCCCACACCAACATGGCTATTCGGCCGATATAGTTGGGATGGGTCTCTCGTCGTTAGACTACGCTGCCCTTTACCACGAACCATACATATTCGAATACCTGAGGAGATCCTCAACCGTGATCGACATCAATGCCGCTGATATCGAAGGGCTAACGGTTCTTCATAGGCTTAGTAGTTACCATGTACATTACACGACGAAGCTGTCGTATTCCTTCATCCCTTTCCGGGGTGAACTCAACCTCTTGAAGAGCCGACTGGCACGTACGGTTGCCGCAATTAAAGCCCTAGGGGGTGACCTTGACAAGTTCATGACGCCTTTGACACCATTTCAGTTTATCCAAGGCGAATGGCGATTCGAGGGCTTGACGCCCCTAATGCCAGCTGCTCTCGATGGCAACTACGCCGTAGCTCAAGCGCTCGTCGACGCTGGCGCTGACGTAGATAAGGAGACGGAATTTGGGAACACCGCCCTGCACATGTCTTCCGCAAAGTTTCGAGCGGAACATTGTGCCTGGGATATTCATGTCGCTAAGATTCTCGTCGAGGCTGGCGCTACGGTACACCGTGAAAACAAACTAGGACACACACCTCTGTGCCTAGCCGCGAGAGAATACCGTGACCTAAAGCGATTTCGGTTGTTCCTACAAAATGGCGCGGATATTGAAGACACTGATAACCACCCGGGTTCGGCCCGGTACCGCCTCGGCGTCTTCTCTCTACTGGCACGACCTGACCCTCCTTTTGACGAAAATCGGGACAGAAAAGTGGCGTCGTTGCTTGAAACATTTCTCTTTTCTAACCCAGATGTGAAGAAGAGGGACTCGGTTATTAGTCACGTTAATGAGAACGGCGAAACTATGCTTCACCGGTTTGCCGCTGCACACATGCGACATAGTATCGACGCGTTGCTTCGGCACGGTGTGCCAGCTCTTGTTTTTGCCAGAAGACATACGGTTGAGAAGATTCAAGGTAAGATAGTGTATGTAACGAGGACCGAAACACCACTGGATAGAGCCATTGAAGTAAAGGAGGAATATGAAAGGGACATAAGTAAAGCAATGAAGCACAGTTTGCTTGAATTTCAAGATATTTGCAGAAGAGCCGACGCGGTCATAGAAGCTCTCAAGGCCGCCGGGTGTCAAACGTGTAAAAGTTTGGTGTCAATAGGACCAGAGCCTCCTGGCGGGGCACGTCCATGGGTGATGTATTAGGATGGTTGACAGAATTAGACCCCTAGAATGCATTCTATGAACCTAGGAGAAAGCATCTTAGAGGATCCACGACCCATCATGGAATGTCTTGTGTGTGCTATGTTTTATTCCCAATAACATAGATAAGTCTAGGCTTTCTTTTCCTATGGCTTACAGGTCTGATTTCGGATAGGAATTGCATCGAACATAGATTTCACGGCCAGTGGCATTATATAGCGAAGGGGCGAACTCGCGGTGGCCAAAGTCGTTGCTTAGTGTCAAGCTGTAGCATAACCACTGTAAAAAATAACGGGACGGGAATAATCGCTGATACAAAATGTGCAGAAGCTTAGGATCTGAAAGTCTTGTTCCATTGTGCCCATCTATGATACATCCAGAAAAGGGGTTCCCTTGCGATACGTACGTTTCGGCCCGCTTATCTCGGCCCGTTAGGAACCTTAAAATGTGTAGACTTACGCACTTGCGTACGCAAGATATACTCTCCTCCAACGAGGTAGTATTAAGCTATAAATAAAATTGTTGGGGGCACTGGAAAAGGAATCTGCTTTGAAAACTAATGTCAGTGTACTGGTTCACGGCTACCCTTGTGGTGTAGAACTAGTAAATTCTGTGCATATAAGTAGCTGAACCCTTTTGATTTAGTTCTAACTACCCTCCTGGCTGCAAGCAGATCTCTCTACTCACTCTGTGGTGCCATATCCTCTGACAACCAACCCGTCTTGCTTTTCTCCAACCACAAAATATCCTTCTTCACGAGCAGAAACAGTATCGTCACAACAGCGGTATGTAGTATTAATTGCTGGCGATTATCCAGTTGTTAAAGCACCCAAGACAGTGACTAATGTGCCTATAGGTACAAAGCAGCCCAGATACAATATCTGCGAAGTGCTCACAGATCTACCAAACATTATCATCTCAGATCACCCGACTGCATTACGACTCAGCTAACTATGCCTGCAATCACGGAGCTCATGCACACGTCAAATAGGGGGCCCCATTACGAAGATTTGAAAGATGAGTGCGCAGGCCAAAGTGAATGGTGTCGTATCTGGCCGGTATTCGGCATATTTTTGCTATTTTGCATTCCCTCTTTGTTATTAGTCATCGTATCAATATGCGACTGTATAAAAGATGCACGGAACGTGGAGAGAGCACCAGAACGGCCGCAGCCTCCCCGCCAAGCCGAGACAGGTACGAGAAGAGTGTCCTTTGCGGAAGAGACCCCGTTGCTCGGCGGCGCTGGCGGAAAATCTTCTTGTCGCGGTCAGCTGGGAGATCAGGGCACACATTAGATGGGCGTATCGGGGGTGGTAGCCCCACAAAAGACTGCCATCTATTTTTGATGGTCACCTCGACATTGTCATCGTTGCGGCTGGGGGACTGTCTCCTGCTGCTATTATGGCACATGGACCAGCCCCTGGGTATGGGAACTCAACTACCCGTATAGTCGGCGATAATATCATGTAATTGATCTGCGAGGCGGCGTTTCGTATATTCAGTACTCGTGTCTATTCTTGATTACAGTGATTGTTACTATTGTGTTTGATTAAGCCTCCGAATCCTACCGAGAGATACGATAATAGTGATACAGACTTGAATTATAAGACTCATCTAATTATAGCGAAGTGTATTGCTAGAATAACGGCGAAATATGCGGGCTGTTATAGTTTGAATATGCACATATCAACTAATGAATGATACTTCCATGGAGGCTAATAGTCGCACGGGTAAGTCATTCCTCAGTCATTCTTCTCGGGCGCTTGTTGAAGTTGCTGAGGGCAGTTGTAAATGCTGATATTGGAGCCATTTTTGTTAGCTGTAAATATACATATGCTATCATTTGGACCCTGTAGATGAAATAATAGGATTAAATCATCTGTAATCAGAGGATTCAATCCACTGCTGGACTAAAGAAGAAACGGCTGGCTTCGCGTCACCAGGACTCATGTGGCTGGCATCATATACACTTGCAACCTGAAGCTTCGGGACGCCCTTTATCTTTCCTCCTTTGATCGTATCACCGTGGGAGTCTGTCCAATGCCAATCGAGTTTGGGCTGCTTGCGGAACACATCATTCTGTGACCACGGCAGTTTGTCAAACTCGCTAAACATTCCGGGTGTGGTTCTGTATCGGCTTCTAGTCAGCACAGACAGACAATTCAGATGCCCTCGAAAGAACAATATAACAATGTCGAGGTGAAGTAAAGAAGATCATGAGAATAACGTACATCGCTGCGTCATAGACACCGTTAAAAACTAATATCCGGAGGTCACTTTCGTCAAGCAGCCATGACACGTTTCGCGTTGTTGGAATGAGGATCTCGGGCTGTTCGCTCCATATGGCGTTGAGCGAGAAGTTGGCAGCACGGTACTCGCGCGGTTCATCGAAGCCCAACAGCTTTTGTATCTCGGGCCTGTTCAAGTGAGTTTCCGTGTAGAATTCCGCTGGAGGAATACAGAACATGTCTGGCAGTTCACAGGAAAGTCGCACTTTAGAATGGCAGTATTGTTAGTAATCTCAACAGCAACAACATAACCCATGAAATATATCCGATAAATCGGGTACACGTACAATCGTATGGGCTATATTTCCCGGTAGCTACCTCATCTCGGAAATATTTCTCAATGTTCACTTGAGCGTATAGAACTGCGACACCACAATCCTGCGGATCCTGACTCTCTTGACATACGCCCAGGAGGTATTCCGCGCGGGGCACCGCAGCTGCGATAGACGCGCAAGTCGTCTCATTGAAGCGCAAGAGATCTTGATATTCATCTGTGCAGAACAAATCATAATGGCCGATCATGTGCGATATACCGTCGACGAATGCGTCGACGAGTATGATACCGTCTATCTTGACGGGGAGCGCATCTTCCGCATGATCAAGCTGGTCGGCTACGATGTCAGCGACATAGCGCGGGGCATAGCGTCCTCCGAAGGATTCACCGGTCACATAGAATCCGTGGTCGAAATACTGCGGAAATCGCGCGACAAAATCGGACAGGAAAACGCCAAAATCCACGGTCGCTTCTGCCAATGTTATAGGTGCGGTATCTCCAGCGGCTGTTGATAATCCTGACCCGGCGGGTTGGTCCAGCACAAGAATGTTCGCGAAGTTGACCCAGCTATCAGGGTTAACGGTTGTCACATTCGTGCCATTGCCAATAATCTCGCAAGGGCCGATCTCTTGGAAGAAGCCCGGCATTGAGCTGGCGGCCGGCCCACCGTTCAGCCATAATATCGTGGGGTCGCTGAGGGGGTCATTGCGACTCTCCACGAACCAGAAGAATAGCTCCTTGTCTGTTGTAACCGGCACTCGACCGGTGAAGTGCGTTGCGTTAGCCACGCACGTACGGTCATCTTGAGGAAATGTCTGCCAGAGAGAGCTGCTCGCAGAACCTGAGTTGGGGTATATTGGCTTTTGCTGGTCACTGGAGAAATGGGCCTTCAATGGCTGCTGAATTGAAGCAATCGCCGCCGCCTCCACTACTCCTATAAATCCGCCAATTAGGCTTGCCCATGCCACGGTGTGGAACAACATTGTCTGACCGAAAGTCTATTGTCCCATCATTCTGGTAGGCTAGTATAGTCGTGAACTACCTAACGCAGGTGTCAAAAGCTCATGGGCGGGGCCAAGAATTACATAATTAGCGTGAATCCTACGCAAGCCTGCCTGGAAATTTGTTCAGAGGTCGTATAAATCAACTAGAAATAAACATCCTGTTCCAGCTACGCCTCATCGCGGCAGGCTTCATTCATCTCTCATTCATCTTCATAAAGTAGGGTCTCGTACGGGGACCCGTGTGATTTTTTATAAAGAAATATCAATAGAACTCGTGCTGTCAGGAGAGACATTAACCCGATTCGAGAATATGGAAATAACCGCGGGTTGGAGTTGAGGCCAAGAGATCAACCCCGTTCCTTATCATCACTCGGGACTAGCTCTCAGATCTTTCCCCAAATATCGGACAAGTTCATCCGAGCAAAGAGGTTATCTCCTACTGCCAAGCTGGAATAACAGATGGAATTCTAGTCTGCGAAGAATTATTCACCTGCTATAAACTAGAATACTTCGTGGGTTCATAGACTGAAAATCTTCATTTTATCCCTTCGCTAGGGTGTGATTTGGTCGACAAAGGGGCCCAAATCCACAAGTCTCTCTTGTTGATATATCTTTGATCGGCCATTACCATCGTTCGGCCATTATAAACTCAACGTTCTTGGCGATTGAGATTAACGCCGAAGTGTGTACTATGTAGTGATTAGTGATAGAGATCGAACAGGGGGCATCATTGAATCGTGGCTCGCTTCGAAAAGCTCAAATCCAATGGTGCCACCAATGTGATAACAATGACGACCCCTGTGTTCTTGGAGAACAGAGCCGGGTTGACGCTGGGCAGACCCGATCTAGCTACATCGTGGAAGAGCCCTGAGAAGGCAATCCATTGAGGAGATCCTGAATGAGGAGAATATGGCTTGTAAAATCCTTACTGAAGCACTAAGCTCCAAAAAATTATATCGCTGTTCTTATGATATCAGGATGAACGTACCGAGTCAGACGGTCACTGCATATCACAATTTTCACCGCTCACTTTCATCATGAGTCAGTTCGGAAAAGCGGTGTCTGCATTGAGGTCACGATCTTGGACCCCCGAGTTCCTCCATCTTGTGTGAACACCGTGTGTTATACCCGTTGAAAACGACATCATAGCTTTCGGAACTCCGTAGCTCCGGCGTACATCTTTACATTATGACGCTTAGCGCTAGTGAATCATTAGGATGCATCTGCCAAGATATGCGTATCCAGATGGTCGGCGACTCTCTATTTCATATCTCCAATAGAATATATCTTGGCGCTGCCATCTGCTGATGGGATACAATATCTGATTTTGGATTACGAGGGTAACATTGTACGCCGGTAGAGTCACAGAGTCGTAACATTTGGAGCTGCCTACTGGTCAGTCGAGTCATGTCTCGATATTAAGGGACATAACGGAGATATGGCATCAGCAACTTCAATGTCGATGAACGAGAAAAGCCAGCTGTGAAGCTAATACCGTCGTAGTTAGGCGTTAACAGTTTGTGGGTACGGTAAGTTCTTACAAATTGCACAAACAGCGATTAGCTTTGAAGATATGCACAATCGTGCCATTCCTGCCGAGAAGGCGGGGCCGAGCACCTCGCCTAAAACCCAACTCGGTTATTGGCTCATGGGCTGCAGTAGCCTACTCTTTTGAAATGTTTTCTCCGTCTTGCTAATCTTGCTAACGATCTAGTGCCCGGGATTTACCTTACCTAGATCGTCTAAGAGCGTGGATTGTTTTGGTGAAGAGTTGATACAATCTTCAATGATCGCTGTTTGGATTATATTGCGCTCCAAACGACTGAAAATTTGATATGAAGTAATCATAGGCCATTCAAGCAGTCTAGATGGCATTGGTATTGTTCGAAACCCTTGGTGCTCTGTTGGCTATAGGTAAGCCGTCGTGCTTCAAACATCGCCGGCTCGTAAGGTATGGTCTTGTAGTAGCAGCACAACCGCATGCGTATGTTGAGAAGCATATAGTCAGATGAGTAATTACAATTGGCCTGAGGGGCCAGGGTAACACCTTGCGAGAAGGGCCGGCTATAGCTTAGGACCGGCCGTAGTGATGCTGTATCTTCATGTAAAGAGAGTTTGGTAAGCTGAACCTCGTCGGATTTAAGAAGAAATCAACCATATCGTAAATGTGCACAGTAAAGCAGTCCAATATTGTCATGAGATGGGGCGCAAACCTGGAAGAGTGGGCTTCCTGCCTCCAACTAGAACGTGCATAACGTCATGCCAGAAAAAGCTACCTGGGTAGGGATATTCCCGCTGTCGAGACCATATATAGCCGGCAGCGCAACCCTCTTCATCATGCCTCGTCCAAGTCACAATTCGTTCTCATTTTGCAGACAAAATTTAACGACGATTACATAAAAGATACCTATCAGTATGGCCGATATCAAGTTCGAAGGTTGGCTAGGCCACAGCCCTGACTCGGTCAATGGCAAAATGGAGTGGGGTCCGTTCGAACCTAAGAAATGGACCGAGGATGATGTTGATATCGAAGTTTCTCACTGCGGAATTTGTGGTTCTGATCTTCATACGCTGCGGTCCGGCTGGTTTCCTACCAATTACCGTAAGTGCTCTCTCTGTACACTCGTTTATGTCAATGATGATGTATTAACAGTCATTAGCTTGCTGTGTCGGTCACGAAATTGTTGGCAAGGCAGTGCGTATCGGCAAGAATGTGAGCCATGTCAAGATAGGCGATCGAGTCGGTGTAGGTGCGCAAGCCCGGACCTGCCAGCAGCCGGATTGTCCCGAATGCTCCTCTGGCAACGAATCGTACTGCAAGCGCGGCATCGTCAATACCTACGGTTCCGAATTCCCAAACAACGAGGGCAAGGCATACGGCGGATACGCAGACTACCACCGAACAAATCAACAATTCGTGGTCCAAATTCCGAATGGGTTGAGCTCAGCAGACGCGGCACCGATGCTGTGCGGCGGTGTAACAGTATACTCGCCACTAAGACGAAACGAGGTGGGCCCAGGAAAGAGTGTTGGCATTGTTGGGGTTGGCGGACTGGGACACTTTGGTGTTTTGTTCGCCAAGGCCATGGGTGCTGACAGGGTCGTGGGCATTTCGAGGAAGAACGCCAAGAGAGATGATGTCTTGAAGCTCGGTGCCGACGAGTACATTGCCACAGACGAGGATCAGGACTGGCACAAGAAGCATGCTGCAAGCTGTAAGTGAAAGTGATTTCCTGGCTCCTCTTTCACTTTGACCTCGGCTGTTTGTTAGTCTCCTCCTGTACGGACCGTATAACTAACCCCATGTTTGTAGTGGACGTCATTGTCTGCACAGTCAGTAGCGCAAATATGCCCTTGACGAAATACCTCAATCTCCTGAAGAGGGGAGGAGAATTTGTCCAAGTAGGGTGAGTTGCATAAGAACCACAATGACGGTGTGTCAACAGTTAGCTAACCCGTAAGCAGAGCTGCTGATAAAGGCGAATTTCCCGAGGTCAGTGTCTTCACGCTCCTCATGAACGGAGTCAAGATCACTGGTAGCTCTACTGGCGCTCCTTGGGAGATCAAACAAATGTTGCAGCTGGCGGCAGACAAGAAAATCAAGCCGTGGGTCCAGGAACGCCCGATGAAGGAGGCCAACCAGGCCATCCTGGACATGGGAGAAGGAAAGGCGCGCTACAGATATGTGCTGGTGAACGAGAACTTTGAGAAGCATGGCTCTTCACACAAATTATAAATGTCGTCGTGTTAGACAAGTAGGCCTGTCTGTAGGAGATATTAATCTGCACATAATCAACCACAAGATTCGAAGTGACGCCGGTGTGAAGTGAATAAGGGAGTTGTAAATAAATCTTAAAACCGTGGAAGTTAGAGGTAGTCTGCATAAGTATAACTGTCAGCACTTAAGTTAGGTAACCTCCACTGTATGACCAAGCAGAACAC
Source organism: Xylaria curta (assembly GCA_022495235.1). Classification (NCBI taxonomy): domain Eukaryota; kingdom Fungi; phylum Ascomycota; class Sordariomycetes; order Xylariales; family Xylariaceae; genus Xylaria; species Xylaria curta. The sequence continues at coordinate 188,010 of MU375943.1, read as the reverse complement.
AGAGATCGGTACAAGGTACAAGCTGTGGGGAGCTGTGGCCTCACCGCTTTCTTGGCTCTGCTGCATGTAGCAAGGATTCTGCCGGCAAAAAACCTCCCCGCCTTAAATATTTCAGTAGCATCTACCCTTCGCATCTGATGCGACCGCGCGAGTGTTCTGTAGCTTGGAATCTCCGTCTTTCTACAATACATCGCAAGCTAACCCGACCAATTCCAACACAGTTATTAAACCATGCTTCGAGAAATGTGTGTCCGCTCTGTTATGTCCACGCGCTGTGCATTCTCTTGCTAACTGCCTTATTTTAGAAAACCCAAGAATGCGCGGAGCAAGAGGGCTCTTGAGAAGAGAGCGCCAAAGATAGTCGAAAACCCAAAGTCGACCCTGTTTCTGTATGTTTGTCAATGGCCTTCTATTAGTAAAATAGGTCTAATCATGCTTGCAGCCGTGGCACGACATGTAGCCAGATTGTACAGGACGCCCTTGCAGATCTTCATTCGCTGAGACAACCGTAAGTGCCTCTGGGCGCAGCCGCTCAAGATATGATTCTTCTCCTAACAGTGGTGTGGTAGGTTAGCCAAGAAGTTCAGCAAGAAGAACGATATTCACCCATTCGAGGACGCTTCGTCTCTAGTTTTCTTCTCTGAGAAGAACGATACGAGTTTGCTCGTGTTCGGGTCCAGTTCCAAGAAGCGCCCCAATTCCCTCACACTCGCACGCACATTCGCCACGAACCAAATCCTCGACATGATAGAGCTTCATATAATACCCGAGACCTTCCGCACCCTGTCGCAATTCAAGTCGCGCAAGTTTGCTGTTGGCTTAAGACCTATGATGTTATTCTCTGGAACCGCATGGGATAGCCCTGTCGCCAACGAATACACGATATTAAAGAGCTTTCTCATTGATATGTTTAAGGGCGACACCGGTAGCGGTAAGATTGACGTGGAGGGGCTGCAATACATAATATCCGTAGCGGCCGACGAGCCGGCTGGCGAGGACGTCAAGCCTACCGTTCACCTACGACTATACCTTCTCGACACAAAGAGAAGTGGACAGAGGCTACCACGCATCGAATTAGAGGAGATGGGTCCGGTTAGTCACCTCTTCTGCATGACGTTTCCTCGTGTCTTGTGATATCAATGTATACTGACTTTTGGGGCTGCAGAGGATAGATTTCCGCGTAGGTCGCAGTCAACAGCCTGAAGAGGCAGTCTGGAAGGAGGCTTTGAAGAAGCCTAAGGCGGGTGAGGAGAAGACCAAGAAGAACATCTCGACAGATATCATGGGCGATAAGCTAGGCAGAATTCACATTGGTAAACAGGACTTGAGTGACTTACAGACGAGAAAGATGAAGGGTCTAAAGCGTAACCGCGATCTTGAAGGTGGCGCGGTGGATGATGAGGATACCCAGAAGAGACAGAAGAAATAGTTTTGATTTGAGCTTGTAATATCATGATACCTTACAGCATACGCATGTTTAAATGACCGCTGTCTCATGACTCCGATAAATGAGTTGGGATTGTTTAAAAAGCATTACAGCTATATCGTACAGGGTATCTCTCCGTCCAACGAGCTAGATATATCCAACAAGAGATTCTGATCGGAATCTTTTGCGTCTTTCTTCCCCGTTCCATTTTGCAGGGCTTCGGCTCGAGTTCATCACTGTCTACTGGCTAGCTTTGAACTCCTGATACAGCCGCCCGACAGCCTTCCGACCCTCATTGTCACCTTGGATCCATTCTTCGGGAGTGAACAAGTCGAAGAGCCCGACCTTATGTAGAAGTGGCAGTGCGGCTTTGAAACTAGCCTCCAGCGCCTCAGTCTTAGCCGTGTCGCCGGCTGCGTGTGCTGCGTTGTAGGACCGGATATTGACTAGAAGAGCTCTACGACGGGTTAGAAGGCTAGTGAGAGAATCGGATGGAATCTATTACCCGACAGTCCCTGTTTGCACTTTGCTGCCGTCTGGAAGTGTGATTTCTGGAAACTTGGCGCCTAGTGTTGATGAGTTTACGTCTGAGAGGGCATTGGTGTGGCCGCTGGTGGGTTGTGGTGAGACCATGATGATATGTGGTTTATATGTGGTTTATATGTGGTTTGAGGTTTTAGATCTGATGGTGTTTTCGATGATATGACTCATGGACTGCTCAGGTTGTCCTGTTCATTTGATACTAAGTGTATTTATATGTTGGCTTCACCGATGAGATGAGTCATCTGGTTTGCGTGTAGGTCGTATACTTCAACGTATGATTGTCGCACTAAGTTATAGGGCTTACTCATCGTTCGCCGGAACTTCGGAATACAGAATGTGCTTTTGCTAAAGCGGTTCGGTTCGGCATAAGATCATCTAGCTATATCATGGTGCCTGGAACGAAGTAATCTAGGGGCTCTGAGTTGAATTAAGCTACATCGTAGACCGCGGAGGATCCGCGGGGCGAGTCCTAGCTCCCCACAATTCATATTGTCTTTAGTAAAGCACGGATCCGTAAAGACCACCGGGATACAAGCAATGGCTTCAACGGAAGCAAAATAATCACGGGATTCTTAGTCCAGTGGCAGACTTCTGTCGAAAATTGCAAAGCCACCGTCGACGGCGAAAACAACACTGGCGAGATAGGTGAAAGAGCCCTCAATCATTGAGCTCTTCCTCATATTCAATGCCGCGTCATCTATATCCAGCAACTTCTCTTAGCTTCTCTCGAACCTGTGAGAGTTGATCGGGTAACGATCTCCATAATTTACGTAACTCTTCGGGAGTCTTCGTTGATGGATGCGTGATGGCAAAGACCCCAGCCGCCAGCCACAGACTCATCTTGTTGCTATGCGACTCAGTGTCGTCTTTAGGATAGGTGATGCTTAAGACGGTGTGTGAATAGGGAATGACCGTTCGGGAGGCCATGATGTTTGTGTTCGGGTCTGCCTTCATGAATAGACTTTGTGTCGAAGATATTGACCCCGTTTCTCTGGCGTTGTCCTCAAAGAGCTGCGTCACATCCAAAACACCGCTGGCACCAACATCCGTCACCCCGAGACAACTTCCATCTTGATCTTGCCAGCCAGGAGTCATGTCCCATTCTAACTTGTCAGCGGTTGCAACAGACGTCTCGAATAGAGAACCGCCTCCCGGCAAACTTTCTGAAATCGCAAATCCGCTATCGACGCAGTGAATCTTCGTAAGGCGATCCTTATCTAAAGTGTCGAAGCGGAATTCGTGTAGGCGTAGATGCCAACCAGGCCAAGATTGTGTGGGTGGCACTAGTGTAGTCTTAATGACTAAATTAAGATCTTTCCACGGTTTCCAGCTACTATGAAGTACTGGGACTATCTCGGAGGCAAGCTTAAAAGAGGAGAAGCTCACATCAAATGGGTCCCAGCGAGTCGTCCATGTATCACCTTCATCCCGACTTAGACATAGAACGCTATCCGGTGCCATCTGCTCCAAAGTCGAGCCTGTGGGGACGCTGAACCCGAACGCCGATGAGTAGGCGAATTTCCCGTATTTTGCTTCTCTGCCCTTATGAGGTTTGCTGGTATACTGCCCCGAAGAAAGCAGGAAATGATGCTCCGGCGCGTTACATAGGATGTGTCTCGGAGTCCGCACAATAGCGCACTGAGTCAGGTCCGGTTGATAATTAACGCTATAAAGGGGATGTGGAAGCTCTTCGCAAGCCCAGAAGAAATCACTCCGAGGAATTCCGATAGCAGTCAGCGTCTTGAGACACCAATACACGGACTGCGGCGAGTTATAGGCTTCAGACATATACTGATTTGGATACGTGAAGCCTATACTGATAGTTCCGTCAGTATTAAAGAGGTCTGGATACTTTGTCCACCAACGCATTTGTCTGAGGAGTATACCCTTCACGACCCGTATGTCATCAAGCGGCGGTGAAAGCTCGACGCCGGCATTGATTACAGCAGGCCAAAATGCTGCAAAAGCGAACCGGTAGGTGAGACTTCGACCGAATGGTATGGCGGCACCTGACTACGATGTCAGCAAGGCATAGCATGACTTGCGTTTAAAGTCCGTACCATCCGAATCGAAGTACCTGAAGAAGGAAGATGCAAAGCTCTTGGCTTGTAATCCGTATTTGTCAGCCCTGGTAGGGTCGATATCTGACGCGAATCGAATGTAGAGGAGTTGCGCAAATTGGATGGCAAAGCTGCCTGAGTAATAGTCGGCTTGTCTCCGCGCCTCTCCCCAGGGTCCATCGCTCGACCATCCATCTTCTTGGTAGAATGAATCGAGGGCCTCGAGATCGTCATCGATGTTGTGTCTGACTTCTTCTAGAGGGATGCCTAGAGACTTCACGAGAGCGAGGTTGACAAATACCCTGAACCATCGCCAATTGTTCAGTGGCATCTGCCGACCATTGATCTGACGTAGCCAGTTGACTAAGTTTGATCTCGCGACCTGATCCTCAGAGAAACTGAAATGCGAGGGGGACACCAAGAGCGCGTAAGCTATAGATTCCATCTCGACCATGCGTTGGTCAGAATCGCTCACATCGCCCCAGTATTCAGGAGACGCCGGGTCTACTCCGTTCTTCAAACCAGTTATCCATGATTCTATGTCAAGCTCTTGCAAGTCTGGAAGAGCAGTAGGATTCTGAACCTTCAGGTTTAGTAGCTCTGCTACGGCCCAAAGAGGTCGTGCGAAACCTTCTAGCTGTGCTGCTGTTTCACTGAAGCCCGCACCAGTCGCTGTAGCAATTTTAATTCTAGCTTTACCGACGGACTTGTATCTTTCAAGGGGTCGCAGTATTGCCACTGTAGCCTTGATTAGATCATCGTATGATTCAAAAGTGTTATCGGAGAATCCCTCAAGTGCTGGCATTTTGGGTGGGGTTATAAGCAACGCGATGAAGTAGACAATACGAAGCAGTGGTAGTTAAGGTAGGTAGTATCAACTTATCAAGGCCCAATTAAGGGCTAGTAGATGCATTGAACCTCTCGGGCCTCGGGATAATGAATTGCGAACTACCTAATAGGAGACTATCTCACCAGCAAGATGATATGCCCCTTCGCAACATTCACATGACTTCCAAAAATAATCAGACCTTCTCGGTTTGGTCGTTACCTTCAATGTGCTCGATGTCTTCTTCTTTTTCAGCAACTCTCATGACCTCTGCATGGTCAACCAGACGCTGTGCCTTCTTCTTGTCTCGGCTCCATAGATACTGTCCAATCATGAACGTAGCCCAGAATAAAACAACAAAAGCAGTGTTGACCGAGAAACCCTTTAGCCACCGGGGTGCTGCAAATTGTTAGCACGGGATCGTCTCAATGATAGACGAAACATACCCTCGAGAACTGGGAAAACGGTGATGGGATAGAAACTGAAAAACGCCCATCCCAGGGTCATCTGTAGGTAGTTAGTCTCAAGTCTCTAACAAGGGTGGACTATTTGATTTGCTTACCATAGCACCAGTGGTAAACCCTCTTGCTTCATTATCATCTTTCATGATAATGTTGACCCAAGGAAACAGGATAGGGGTGACCGCAGATGTGGTACCGAGGAGGTACCAAGCCGTGACTATGTCCATTAGAAAGGTAATCAGACAATAGTAAAGCATCGAGAACTAACACTTGAGGCCCCGAGGAATATTCCATACTAGAAGGGAGACATTGCTGAACAACAGAATCCCGCACACCACTGACAGAATGGCCCAAAGTGGATATACCATGCAGAGGGATGTTGCCAGGATTCCCGTAACAATGGCGACTGCTTGCACGCCGGTAGGGTAGACATTGACCTGCCACTGCTCGAAAGCTCCAAAGTTATCTTTTTCATACTTCAGCCAGAGTGCCATTTGACCAGTCACATAAGACGACGACTGGAACCTTGAGAATCGTCAGCCACTGAACATCATTAAAAGATAAAGGTCACTTACAGAATATAAGCCAGCACAGCGACGTAGAAGTGCCAATGCGTAAAGACACGCTTCAGCATTCGCTTTCCTATCTTCCTACTTTCCTTAACGCCATCATCGCGCATTCGTTTCCGAGCCAACTTTTGCTCGCTCTCGGATAACCACCATACCTTCGGACTAAAAGGCAGTCCCGGAAAAAGGAAGTAGCCTGCGATAGCAATGGGGAGACTGATGAACCCGTCGATGAGGAAGAGCCATCTCCAACCAGATAACCCAGCTACACCGTCGAGATTCCGAGACGCTGCTACCTGGAGATAGTTGCCGAACAGGGAGCCTAAGTTGCTGGAAATGTACCATACGCCGCACCGCTTGAAGGTCTCGTCGGCACGGTACCAGGATGTTAGGATGTAGATGCTCCCGTTTGAAGCGGGGGTTTCGAGAATACCGAGGAGAAACCGCAGCCCGTAGATCTGTTGTGCGCTTGCTAGACGACTTTGAGAAAATGTTAGGATTGACCATAGTACCTCCATTGTAGGCACGTAATATCTCGTTAGATGCGGTCTCGAAATAATCATCATGGAGGGGATCTCGAAAACTAGGTATCCGATATTATAGAATGTTCCAAATAAGGAGTATCTAGCTGATTTAAGCAATTGTTGAACATTTACCGGTTCTGGGGAACTTACTCATTCCCCTTGAGGTTCAACTCCTCCTTCATGCCTGAGACATAGGCTGTATTGAGATTTGACTGATCAAGCCATTTGATGAAGAACATGAGACAACATAATGGAAGGATGATGCTATCCTGTTTCCTGAGTAGCCGCCGTTCCTCTTCCGAGTAATGACTCGGATACCAATCAAAGATATAGAGCCATGCCCACCATAAGGATTTCTTCGGGGGCTTCGTTGATGAACTTGGTATCGGATCAGCTTCTTCGACCTCCCCTATAGTTCTGACTGGGTCAGATTCAGTACTTGTTTGATTTGCGGATGATCCCATGGCAGTTAATCGAGATAAGTCGTTGCTCTTAAGAGATGGCTCACGATTTAACTTCATATATTATACACCGCCGATACTTCAAATCCTGATCCCTACAGCCAATCCATTTATAGTCGTACTTTCTATGCCCCCGTACCCCTTGACTAATAAGAAGCGCGCAACAATGTATCGACCCTACTAAGTATGCAACTCCCCACACTCCATGGTTCGGGGTATACCGTTCCCCGCGGGGTATGTCCCGCCAAGCAGCTCTTGTAGATCGATAGATCTGCAAATTCGGCGACTCGGGATATATTCAGACGAAGTTTATCCCATCGGGCTTCGTGCCGTCGTGTGCTGCCTGCTTACGGCGTATTGCCATCTATCCACCTATCTAACTAGTGCATGACGACAACTTGCATATCCTATACGCTGTTTGTATACAGCCAAAGCAACCCTCATTTCATTCATTTCAGTGCAATACATGAAGTACTAACGCTTCAAGAGATCAAGTACTTACTTCCATCGTAACCAAGACATCGATAATGGGGGACTCGGAATCTAATGGTAGAAATGTTCGGTTGGTAGGTAAATCACCAGTAAGCTTCGGTGGTAAGGCGGCTGACAACTTGGGTTATTAGTCTTCAAACATAGATGTTGACGGGGAGCTTTCTGAACTATTCACTGAAAACATTGTCGCGAAAGTGCTTAGAGTTGCCGCCAAATATGCAAATAATCAAAATGCAGAGGAAGAAGTCGGCAGTTTAGATCCGCGAGGCCCAGACAAGTTTCCTGAGTATGTTCCTCAGGATGGAGACACGTCTGGGTTTTATACTCTCCGGGAGGCAGAGTTCTGGACCTGTGGGTTCTTTCCAGGAACAATATATCTTCTTTTGGAGCGCCACTTGAAACTTTCAAAGCATAGTCGGCAGCTTTCTAATCAACGAATCGAAAACTCTCAAATTCTTAGCACAGCGTATGAACGTCTGGGTACCTTCGCAAAGCACTGGGCCGAGCCCCTTTATGCAATGGCCAAGAGAACCGACACTCACGACATCGGATTCATCATTATGCCAGCTTTGCGTCTCGATTGGGAACTCAACGGAAATCAACGAAGTCTAGATACCATCGTTGAAGCCGGGAAGAGTCTAGCTTCGCGGTTCATTTACGAGGTCCAGGCTATCCGCAGTTGGGACGTACTCAAAAAAAAGGATGTCGAGATCCTCGACATGAAGAAAAACGTTATCGTCATCATCGACAGTCTCTGTAATCTTGACCTGCTCTACTACGCGGCAAAACACGGCGGAGCTGAATCGGCTTACCTAGCGGATGTTGCAACTGCGCACGCGTCTAGACTGCTTGAAACACATCTCAGGTTTGAACCTGTGCAGTTTGAACTTGCGAAGGAAGACTACGGTCCCACCTACGGCGGAGGTTGGTTTTCAACCTGCCACGTCTGCATCCTAGATCCCATATCAGGAGACATGAAACGGCGCCTCACAGCGCAAGGATATGCTGATAAGTCGACTTGGGCGAGGGGTCAAGCTTGGGGCATCTACGGATACGCCCAAACATATACATGGACTCAGGACGAACGGTTCCTCCGCACATCATGCGGTCTGGCGGAGTATTTCCTTTACAGACTCAACCTGACACCGTCTTCGCTAGAGGTCCAGCACGATAATAACTACACTGGCTGGGATAGCCGCAAACCAGGAAGAGTCCCGTTTGTTCCGCCATGGGACTTCGATGCGCCTCAGGATATCTCGAACCCGGTTCTAGATAGCTCGGCGGGCGTCATCGCAGCGAACGGCATGTTCATGCTCTCAGAGGCGTTGACTGCCCGTGGTAAAGATGATCTTGCATCGTGGTTTCTCAAGGCAGCTATCGCTATAGTTCGTGAGACGCTACAATATGCCTTAGCCCAGGAGAAGGCATCATTAGTGCCGAGCTCTCCATACGGAGTTGAAGTGGAGGATGTGATCCCCAATGAGACGTTCGAGGGGCTGTTGAAATACGGCACGGCTAACAATAATGCAAATGCGAGGAAACGATATTGTAATCATGGTCTGGTGTATGGCGACTATTATCTAGTAGAGTTTGGAAACCGTCTTCTGAAGATGGGTCTTGTTCAAGGCTGATCAGGATCTTGCAATTCAGATTAGAGAAAAGGCGGCGATGCAATTGCGTCGGTAATTACACTTCTGGTTCGATGCAACTATTACATATGCTTCTCCTAGGCACACGTTCGATTAAAATCTTTGAATACTGGGCGTCGAATCAGAAGCATGAACTTGAGTTGGCATAAAAAATAATCAAACGTCTTGCCTGCTCAAGTTGATAGACGACGATTCAAAGCCTATATATGCTGCGTTCACCACGTCCGGCAGGCAGTAACACGACCGGCAGCAACTTTGCTATTTGGAATATGGAGAGCCTCTCCCGCCGTAGGCGATCATTACCAGAGAGCAAGCGCCAAGGGAATTGTCGTTGGTCTAGGCCCTCCATCGCATGCTACGGGATAGATATTGCGTGTTAATGAAATGGCAAGTGATGCATATCCAGTGTTGACCAAGAGGAATTAGCTTGGCGTTCCGGTCTGTCTGCACTATGAGTGGATTCTCCGTTGACGAACCGAGTTATTCTCGTCACGATGCAGAATCCGGACGGGAAGCCAGGGGATCGTTTCGTTAATTCTCCGAAACTACGCTGACCAACATGCCGGAATGTCGGTTACTCTTACTAAGGACATGACCGCCAGGCGGGCGCGAATGACGGGGTTTGTTTTGGCAACAATGCATGTGACGAGTGTTTGCTTGATTGTGTACCGTCCTGATCTCAATGTTGTCTCTATTCTTCATCCTGCATACATGAAGAAACGCGGTGCATGTCGAACCCATTCTCCTGAGTGGTGCAATGACCCGATATAAATTAATCATTGTCCCACAGCTTTTCAGCTCCCTAATCGATAGTTGTTAGGTGGGCCACAGTGGTTTCATGCCCACATTTTTACCGGCTTTATGGCTGGCTGCGATGATGCGGCCTGAAAAGATCGACCTGGCAGAGGTAGCAAGAGACCCATACGAGATGGACGTTTGTCTGAGTTTTGATCATGGTTACTGATCCCGTCTGATCGATGTCATTTTACGCCATGCATCTTGAACTTAATCAGAAAATTTTCCGTTTATCAGAAGCAATGCATAAGTACTGCTAGGCAGAGTAGTGCAGCCAAGTCTCCACTAACTCGGCTCGTTATGATCCCTGCTTCCCGCTAAAAGGGGTCACGTTTTGGGGTTCGTCCACCATGGAACTTTTCCTTTTAAGGTAATGCAAATCTGGGATCCTCGCTAGATTCCCATACCTTGGCCGATTTACCCTTGTGCAGGTAACGGTGGAGAATCGTTAGCGGATGACGTTTATTTGCACCGGACTAACATCTCCTAAATGTGAGTTTCATAAATCGTACTTGAACACAAGAACCTCTACCAAATTAGCCATGGTAAATTAGCAAATTTGTGACAGCAAGTGCGGTGCACTACTGCATTTATTCAGAGCTAAGAATGCATATCAACAACAAGGGACCATGACGGCCGAAAAATGGGCAGTTTGCGCGTCTTGCCACCTCCTCGCCCAGCCAAGCCAAGCCCATGGTAGTGTTCGTACGACAATCTACATCCTGTCGCCGCTGACTCGTCATGCTTGCATCGATTCTGATGTGCTGTTGTGATGAGAAGAGATCGCCCATTCCGAGAATTTCGTGAGGTCCGAGCCCAATTGGTTGACACATCGATGTCCGGCCACGGCATCGGATACCCGAACCTCGCTGCACAGCAGCCGCCTTTTATTTATTAACAGCATTAATTTGGAGTCCGCTACGTTGTTCCAGTGTTAACAGCATGCCTCTTGGCACGCCGGTGTCAATTCCCGTGTGACGTTTCTGTTTCCAAATGCCATAATAAGCAAGCATATTTACTGCCTTGATGCAGTGCCATTCATCTGTACGTGTACGTTGGTATGAGCCTTAAGATTTCGATCTTCTGAGGGGTTCCGCCTTGCGCCGATCACCATCACTCAAAGCTGACGTTCTCAGCCTGCTTTGCGCATATTCGTGTCTTACTTTGTTTGCCGTGGCATCGCAGGATCCTGCATGCGTGACATAGCTTTGAAGATTCGCCATTGGCATTGAAGTTTTGTAATGGTTTCCTATTATGACGTCTTGTCAGAAGTACTACGCAAGGCGCACACGTCCGATCCGAGAGTTAATCCAGTCCTCCAACTTACCCGAGCGCCTGGCTCGATAGTTTGGTGTACACTACGTATTGCTATCGTATGACATACATGCAGGTCTGATCGAATCAAACAGCATGCGGGATGTCTGCTTCCTCAACGTATGTATATGTATAGTAACTTGGGTTATTTCTTTCCTATAGTAAATTTATATCTGCCCATACGTACAGTGGACTGTAAGAAATAATTTCTTGAATTGCCTTGCCCAATTTTTTCAGGTAGGCCGAATAAATTTATTTAATACCCACTTACGTAAGGTACTAGTAGCGGTACCGAAGTGATAGAGGACAAAGCTGAAAATATAGGCTTTTAGGTCCCTGAGCTAAACGCACTAGCGCCTCCCTAAATGAACTGGTCTGTCGCCATCTACAGAAGTACCGACCTGTAATATGCCATCGCATGCAGTGTCTAGCTAGCCTAGTCAGGGCGAGAGACAGGGGAAGTGCTTCTACAATTGGTCGCGCCCCTCGTCGGAAAACATTGGCATCTATTAGCAATCCTGATACATAATACGTAAAAGACCTTCCTGCTGCCTTTCTCTGCGGTCCACAACGCTCTCTCCTGGCTATCTCGCGACTTTTCAAGATCTGTTTTCAAGGGGGGACGACAAACCCAACAGCCGTATCGAAGCCTGAATCCTTGCACTCTCCGATCCAGGTGGTTGGCAAGTAGATCATAGTCCTAGAGGGGGATTTCTGCAGTCAGCGAACATTATCGAGGGATAACGTATCACATGGTATTGTTGGATTGAGTATTTCTGGGTCCAGCTTCGAGACATCGTCCGTTGTCAACCACCGGCGCTGGAACTAGCTTGGCTGTTTGCAAGCTATAGGCGTCCGGTGCTTGACTGACAGGTAGGTGTGCCGCATCCCGTACACTACCTACAATACAGGTATTTACCTACATAGTATCTACCTTGGGTACGTAGTGTCTGGGTACAGCACACCACCCAGTGTGCTGCAGCGTATGGCAGCTCTGCCGCAAACACGTGTTATAAGTACGCAGTAGCCCCCTGGCCATGAGACAATGACGGGCCCAACTCTGACTGAGACGGTTTCACCCGCCGTCGAGTCAACACAGTCATTCCCCCCATCAACGACGCCGCCCTCGTCACACTCTTCGACCCGAGGAGAGCCGCCCTCTACTATTCACACCCGCGCACCATCGTCGTCACACCCTGCGTGGGCTGACAAGAACTTGCCCGACCCCCCTGCCTACGCTGTGCCCGCCATCGATTTCGACCTTAGTACCGATGTCGATTTCAGCACCACCTTGACATTCGTCCCCGACCCATCACCGGAGGATCCCAATGAGCAGTCTACGGGTGCTTCCATTCGCCATTCCTTTGCGGGCTTGCGGCCCCGGACCGAAAGCATGGGCAAGAGGAAATCCATGATGTTGAGTCGCCCACAGTCGTGGATGCCAACCTCCAAATCAGCCCCTGACCTGGGGTACCTCCCTCATGTGGAGGCCGAGGAGAGGACAGGTGACCAAGCCGGCAACGGATCTCTTGCTCCAGCTTCAGCTATCCAGGACGGGCCGAGGAACGTCTCTAGCTCATTCGCATCTTTCGCTCGACGCTCCTGGATCTCGACTTCACGATCACCGTCACCAAAAATAGGACAGGAAAATGCCCAAGGACCCGAAGAGCGATCCGTCCCAGCACGCACTCCAAGCAATAGTTCAATTATGAAACTCCGGAACGGCTCGCGGAATCGGTCGGGCTCGTCTTCTAGTGAAAGCAGCCGGTCAAATGAATCTCTGACGAAGATTGGCAATTATTTCAGCAAAATGAAGGCCCGACCTCAAACTGCCCGCACGAAGGGCAGGGCGCTCAATGAGCTAGAGAGCTCAGCATCTTCGACGACGAGCCTGGCGCCGCCGTCCTCCGAGACACGCAAATCACATGCCTCGGAAACAAGCAACAGCACATTCCCCGACGAAATCCCTGGTGCCAGAAGCTCTTCTGCCGCTCGAGATCCGCTATGGTCCCAGTTCAAGAGCCTCGAGGCAGATTTCCAGCGCTTTCAATCCAAACCTACACCAGCCAAGTTGAATCTCGTCCGTACTTCTCTTGTCCCTTTCCTCCGCAAACTCGCCTCAAATGACCCAAACCCGAATCTCCACTACGAGGACTTAGAACGTAGGGCAACTATTCTCGACAAGTGGTGGACTGGGCTCCTTGATATGCTCGATGTCAAAACTCATCCACCTGTCCCCGGAATCGATCGACCAATATTGCTGGATGCAGTAAGCATTATAATGATGCGCCCGGAATGGCGACAGAGCACCCCAACATTTCGCCCATTGGCCGAGCGAAACCCCCAAGAGCGTACTCGCCGGAGATCCCAGACCGGGTCAAATGGATCGACGAGCTCATTGCAATCCGCAGATTCAACTTATCTTGCCGAATCAACGGGACATAACGTTAGAAATATGTTCGTTGCGAACTTGATGTCGCAAATGGCGCTGATCGTAGAGAAGATGTCTCTTAGGCAAGCCCCTCATAGCCTGGTCAACTTCGCTGGCAAAGCCTGTGCCTACGCGTTCTTTTTCGCCCCGGGAATCGCGGATATACTTGTTCGGCTGTGGTCTTTGACGCCGGCCTGTTTGCGGCGTATTGCTGAAGAATTAAAGCTTCCTCGCCGGAGTGCAGGCGAAAGCGATGATATCGTTGCTCTTTTCCCTCCTGGAATGGATAAGCTGGGTTGGACCTCCGTTACCCTAGTTTCTGCTGCTCTTCGGAAACCTGCACAGCTGCCTTTAGCCTCGACTAAAATACCTTGGGCTGGGCCCTGGGTGGCGAGATGGAACGGTCGTGATAGTGATTTGTTCTTCATATTCTGCAAATACTATTTCATCCTCGCAGAAGACTTCATGCCCCCTGACTTGCCTCTCATGGAGAAGGCACGCGCTCCGGGATTTGTGCTCGTCAATGCTCAAATGTTGTCAGTCCTGGATTCAACCTTACATCGCCAAGCAGCGGTCGAATCAATGTCGGCGCCCCCACTCTCGGATGGTCTCCACGGAGTAGATGCGTCAGCTGTGGCGTTGCAGATAGCACCGAGCAATAGCAATATCTTGCGAGGAATGACCGAGAATAGGCTTATCGTTCTTTTAAAGAATGTGCTATCAGACACGTCTTCGCTATTTGCAGGTGCCCGTTATACTTTCGCCGGTTCATTCCTGTCCGTAATGAAAGCAGCTGTCAAGAATACCTCGCAATTCGATCACAATGCCTGTTTTACGATCTGCGATTTTCTAGAGGAGGTACTCACTGTTTACGAGAATTTTGTTGGTTCTTGCACCCAACAGCTCAATGTTGATTGGCCTTTCTGGTTCGAGGTCTGGAAGAAAATTCTCGAGACCAATAATTCAATGTCTGAAATTCGGGTTCTTTCTCTGATCTTTTCAATCTGGGAAACGATTGCACGTGATCAGAGTCGCAAGGAAGCGATCTGTACAGATTGGCTCCTGACTGAAGAAACTTTCGACAAGTTCTTTAACAATTGGTGCCCAATGGTTCGCGCTTATTACATGCGACTTTTATGTTGGCGAGTCTGCAGGGATGCTGGAAATGCCAATGAGTCCGACGCGTAAGCTACGATTTGTACAAGACGCCGTTTCTATGCTAACAATCTGCAGGAAGATTTATCTGCTCGTATTTACTAGATTGAAGACTGTTTGGAGCCATTATCTCTGGTTAAAGCAACAGGTAGAGCAAACAGGAAAACTTCCACCATCCACAGCGCCTTCGTTTCCCACCCCGGGGAAACGATTTATGATTATCAGGACGGAAATCCCAACTGTGCAGCCGGCTTTTACACCCGGATTTGACTCGTCACTTGCTTTGCCAAGACAAGATTTCATAGATACTCCCCCTACTGATTTCGATTCCATCAATGCCTTTAATCAAGAAGCCACTGTTACGGCAAAGAAAACTTGGTCCCTTCTCGGCAAAGTGTTGTCATTCACTGCCAATGCGGGCAACACTAACGATTTGGAGACTTTGCGGCGGGAGACAGCAGCATCCAGGACGAGCATGGCCCTTCCGCCGCAGATATCGACCAGTGCCATCAGCTCGACCAGTTCCGACACTGATAGCATTGGGTCTTCTCCTACTTTCGATGCTACTCAGTATCTCTTCAAGTTTATACTATCATGGAACAATGCTGGAACCATGCCTCCCCCAAACCGTATTCTAACTCGGCCTCGATTACCGAGTCCAGCACAGTCCTGGATTATCGCGAAAGGGCATGGTGGAAGTCCGCCAGTCATGGCGGGCCGACCTCCACCGACCCGTGCCGTTTCTGGGAGTGCCCTCACGGGACTTGTCGAATCGGCTAGAAATGCGGGCTCTCCGGAACCCCCTAGCTCTCCTAGTAGCACAGGCACCGTACTCGAGGGACGGAACAGCATTGGACATTTCAATTTCACGGACTGGCATGAGGATGATATACCCTTGCGTAATGCAGCCGGTCTTAGTAAGGAAAACCTCGTCAACCCCGTTGAGCCGAAAGGTTCATCTGCTCGGAGCGTCAAATACGCCGGACGAGCCTTGGCCGAATGGAGTCTAGTTGTTGCTGAATGTAATAACTTTGTTGAGCGAAGGCGTGAGGAAGGTGTACTCGGTCTCCAGGATGTCGAGGTACCAGTACTCGGCGTCGAAGGTTTTCGAAAGATATGTTGATGACAGCGCCTTTCGGTTTCGCTTGAATAAAGTGCCGATAGGCATAAAAACGGAAGAGAAGGGATAAAATAACAATGATCTCCAGGCTTGCATACAAGGTACTCGTTTATTGCCTTGAAAATACTTGCATTTACGACACATAAATGTCATTTCCTATGCCTATCCGGAACAATGCATCAAGGATCCAGGTCAGCCTCGCTAATAGTTTGTGTCAATTACTGCATTTTGAACCGCATTCAAGGTCACGGCGTTTCGGTACATTCCATACTTGAACATACAGAAATGAGCATATCATTCGCTCTTCGAGCATCTGCATTTTACACATCAACATTGAAGTAATCTCTTACCCAATACGAAAAGGCCGAGAGTGAATAACTTGAGATGGGCGAAGGGACACCGTACGACAATTCCACTAAAGTCGGCGCTGGTGACCCATTGGAACATAATGACTGGTTGGACCTCGAATTCGAGGAAACGGGTGCCCTTGGACGTGGCTTGCCCGGTTGCCATATAAGGAGACGTCTAATGTTTTAGGCACTATACCCCGCGGATTGTTAGCTGTATTAGGAATTAGGAATGCAGCTTACCGCATTGTACTATTGTCTGTATAATAGTTGATGAAACAATATACCCGAAAAGCACGATCGAATAAGTATGAACTTTACTTCCTGTTATTATCTTGTTATTCCCGCGTGAATTATTGAAGCAGAGTTCAAGATTGCGGAAACGAATCAGCTGTGACTTCACTTCGCCACCTTCTAGATGTCTTCCCATTCACGACCACACGACCTTTATTTTATTAAGCATCATCATTTATGTACTGCTCATAAACCTCGCCGTAGAACTTCCTGCCGTTCTCGCGATGACTACGGACCTTGGTACGAAGCTGCGACTCGCCCCACGTATCATACTTGCCTCTCAAAAACGCCGAGTCGATCTGACTACCCTCGGCGGATTCGTCGCCTATCATGCCGGCGAAGTGCGCCTCTAATGCGCCGACTGCTTCTGCTTTCGTGAGGTTCCGCCTAACACCCTGAAAAAACGGCACGCTGAATCTCTCGAGCTGCCCTGCGAGCACGCGATGTGTCGTCGCTTTGCATACGCCTCTCGTGACGACCTCGAATGCCTGTCCGATGTTCACTACGAATGTGCCTGGTACTACTGGCACGTCGACCCAGGACCCTGCTTTGTTTAATACTTGTAGACCTTTTACTTCGGGCGGCGAGGCTTGCAGGAGGAATGTCCACCAGCCTGAGGAGTCTTTGTGAGGTCCAACACCCTATATCATACCACTGGGGTCAGTAACTCTCACCTACAGTTCTACGGTTTTCGGGACCTTGCAGGGGTATTCAAACAAAATATGTTTCTTAGGTAACAGGTGCCCTTAAGCATATCAAAAGGAGATAATAGAGACATCTAGTGACTAACCTGGCTAGAGGAGCCTGAGGAGGATTCAGGATAGTGAACGAGCTTCAGTCGATGCTGATCTGAGAGAAACGGCTGAAACGTCCCGCTCGGTAGTGAAAGAGCCTGAGCCACGAGGTCGAGGAACCGCTCACCAAGCTGCGTCAGCTCGGATATGTATCTCTCAATCACACCACGCAGTTTCGCGTCATTATTAGGCCACTATGTCACGGTGAGCGGGATTTCATCTCGTGGATGAAAAGGGGGCTGGCAAACCTGATTCGGACCCCGCAGACGCTCATATAGAGGCAGTCCCTCACGCCAAGTGGCCGTCAGCTCGGTCGCGAACTCAAACTGCTCTCTTAAATCGACGCTGCCGCCTGTATTCTCGCTTCCGACACCGCTGTACCCCAGGAAATGTGGCGAGTTTTCTAGCGCGACGGAGCGCTTGGTCTCTTCGTTGAGATTGAAGAGATCGGGTAAGGCGCTCACGAGATCGTCGATTACCGCTGATGGAACTTCATGGTTGGAGATGTATAGGAAGCCGACATCGATGAGCGCGTGGCGGAGATCCGCGAGTAGTTGGGGGAGATGATTTAGATTGGCGGCTTGTGAGAGGTCTATTGTTGGGATTGCTGAGAATGACGCCGTCATGGTTGATATTGTTCGCTCCCGGTCATACGATGTGAACTTCTCAACCCCGCTTTTGTGCCCATTGGCTATGTTCGAGATCTTCGGACGCAGAGTATGCTCGATGAAGTATCGACTTACATCGATCACCGTGCTTTTGAATTACATGAATATCCTGTAGCTCGGCTTGCCTTTTATTGATTATAATGGCGCTGGAAGTCTTATTCCGATACTCCACTTACACGACGTTGCTGGTACTAGCACGCAATTTCCACGGCTATGATATAATAATTGCTGCCGAAGCAACGTACGAGGCCAAGAACGGTATATACAGAGAGATAATAAAGCCGGATATTTTTCATGTACTAACATATGAAAATAGTTTGTAAGGAAAGGGCCCTCTGTGACAGTGGGATGCAGAATAGCAAGACGATTTAGATCTACGCGTGACATCTTGGTAGAAGGAATAGGTTTAATCTTCATGAATATATAAAGAATCAAATGATATAAATCTGTATACTTAATAAGACAATCGAGACGAACGAAATGGCTATGAAGTTAGGGGGCTAAAAAGGGGGAGAAAATTCGCATCGTTGCGATAACTAAGGGGAGAGAAGGCGACGATTCTTAACCGACACCAAGTTACCCCTTCTAACTAACATGTGTAGAAGAACACCTAGAACTACCAACCCAGTCGTTATATTGAATCAAGCTCAATGCGCGTAGAGTTGCTCTAGTCGACATCCTCCCGCCTCCCTATCCCTACCTATCACTTGTTCTTGATGTGGATGCTTTCTCAAGTTCTCCGAGTTTCTGACCGTCTTCAGTGCACTTAAGAACTTGTACTCGGGTACTACCGCTCGTTAAGCCCAATCGTACAAAATCGTCCCTTCCGTCGCATTTGAGGGCTTTGCTAATCGATTTGTCCTTGGCATTATTGCTCTGGTGTAAAACATCGTCCAACTCTTCACCCATCAGCTGAGAGACAGCATGCCATGTGTTAGATAAGCGCGAGTATCTCACTTGGCTGATATAGAGAGCGGTTATGGCTGCTACGACAAGTAGGTGGACTCCGAGGAGCGTCGTGACTGAGATAAAACCAGAACACTGATGCTGAGAGCATGGTCCGGGCGTGCGAGCCGAGGTCGTGGCAGCTAACTCGACCGTTTCGGGGACATTGAATACTTTCAATAATGCGTCGTACGATGTGGCGGCATTAAGAGTGATGTAGCTATGGACAGCTGCTGCGGCTCTCCCAGTGGACTCGATAATATCCGTGAATACTAGCGCGAACTCTGAGGAGGTCGGGATACTGTAATCGCTGCAAAATATACACCCCGAGATTGAATCCGGAAATAAGTTGTTTGTCACTAACGTCATGACAGTTCTCTCCAATATCGCCGCGCTCAATCCCTGTGGCGTTTTGATATCGGCTGCGCTCGAATCCAGTTTCTGTAGGATATCCATGTCCATTAACCCCCTTTCGGACGGCGGCTTAAGGGGGCAGTCGGCGCTCACGAAGGCAGCGACTGCGGCGGTATCATGTCCTAAGGTAACTCCATCCCACACCACCACTGGTTCTTGAGTAGGCTTTTGTGCGGTCATATTGACGTAACGGGGTTGTATATAGAATCGTGAAAAGCACAATGAGATATCCACGAACTGACCGTTCACGATTTCAACCCTACTCCATTCTCCATGGACCTTACCTGACTTTATTGACAAATTATCCTTTGCCTCAGCCCAGTCGACAATGTTTAAACTGGATCGAAATACGAGATACATGGTAGAATTAATCGACCAGGGCTCGCCCTCTATATTGATGTTCCGGAGAAGCTCCTTCGGGGGCAAATTAAGAATGGTTTCAGTAGTTTGCCCGACAGTCTCGATAAAGCAAAGGTTCGACTGGATAGAATTGTTGAATTCGCTACCTGGGATACTTCGATTTCAAATATTAGCAACTACTAAGATATAGCGTAACATTGAAGGGGTCATATTGGAATTCCCTTCGACCATTGGTTAGCATTGCTCACCTGCAGTCAAATGAAACGGATTCACACCCTTTGCTATTACACAAAGGACCTATTCCATCCAGAGCGTCCCGAAGACTTTGGCCATAGTCGACATTTCCTAGGATGTGGCCGACCCCGAGGTATTCATAAGGGTCTTCTTTGGTAAGGATTTGCCCTTCAATCTGAGGTGGTACGCAGACAGTGCGAAAGTTGGATACTAATGTCGAGCCACGGTATTTTCGTACTGATGTTCGGCTCTGGCTTCCTTTGAACGGCAGGTAGCCTCTGCGTATGTTACCCGTATCACTGAAGCCAGATGGTGTCGGTGTTACATTGTAACTCGACGCCTCCTCTCCGAAGACCGCATATGAAGGGGTGTTCCTATCTTCGCCCCAATTGATATAATCCATTCCACTGTCGTTAAAACTAGCAAACGCGCCAAAATTTGCAACTGGTCGGAACTCTACATCACCCACAACGACGTAATCGTGGAGATCTGAGAGGAGCAACGTCGAGGAAAACTGCAACGCTAGCATCACTAACGCGAGAAGGGAAATCAGCCACAGCTCGAGATAACGTAGCACAGACCAGGACCTAGAGGAGAAGAGAAGTTGAATCACTCTTCTGGGTCCATCACTAATGCTCCGAGCAATTGAAAGGTAAGCTACATCTGACTTCCGGGTTGAACGTTTCTCGAGCACGAGTGCTGCTGTCATTGATGTACATAATGCCACCTGGAGTGAAACGATGGACCGCAGAATCAATGCCAATATGGTGACTACAATGCCTACAGTCAGTAGTTGCTAGATGATGTGCGACGGGGATACGCGGGGGCTAATTTGAGGAGTTACTTGCTGGTTCTGGTCATCCAGTCGTGAAGTACTATCTGTCTCCATACCCACGACGCATCCGCAGCTTCGGGCTCGTTACCGTACCCAAACCAAAGAAGAGAGAGAAATGCTATGCCTCCGAGGATCAGGATCGCGCCGCCGAGTATAGTAATGAGCTCGGTACGGCCCAGAGATTCGCTCAAAGGCAGTCGGCCATGGATAGAGATCTCCGCTTGATATACTGGACTCGGCGAATCTAGTCTTGATGTGCTCTGCGGTTCTTCAATATGTGTAGTGTCTCTGGAGATAGTGGTGCCGGAGGATTGCATAGCGATTATCGCTTATTTCATCATGAGATGAATGTAAGCCACTTTCATACGTAATAGTAGATCACCAGTTTCTGACAGCGGTCTTGGTGGTGCCGCGATTTTCATATCTCCTGGAACGAGAGTTTGAGTGTAGGCATAACATTACAACTGATGGCAGGGAAATGTTGTTTCCCATAAGCAGGTGGCCTCTATTAATACTTAATGGGGGAGTGCTTTCCTTGTCTATCATGAGTGGTGTTAGTACAACAACATCTGACGTGCTACGAACCCCTTTTGCAATCTTTATCAGAGCCCCTTGATTTGATCGGGTTGCAGAGCACAGTCGCACAACAGCGATAGCTCTAATCACGAGACGCCTATCTTGTTAGCGGCTGAGGAGGTTAGTAGAATAATGCCAGCGACGTGCCGTCACCGTTCTCAGCATTATCAAAGTTACTCACTAGGATCTACTTCTATCGAAGTCACTGTAAAAGTCTAGATCGCTTATGCATCGTTAGAGCTGTTAGCGCATTCATATGGTAAGGGGGACTATGAAGTGGTGGTGACAGTGATGGATCATATGCAATGCGCGTTGGGATAGCTGAAGTATAAATAAACTGCTTATGGTAAGGCAGATAATTATGCCCCCTGATGCTAGTTTTATTACACCATGGTGTAACTGTTCCCGAGCCATACCATCATAGGAGTGAATATACCGAATAGTAAGGCGTTGCCAATCCTGTCCACTTACCTGCGCTCGTTTCATTTCTGTACAAATTGATAAATACCAGGTTCCAATGTTGCCACCCTTCATTGTTGATTACTCCTTCGCTTAAAAACTAGGCAACCGGCGTCGTACTACATTAAATGAGTATCATGCGCTATTATTCAGCTCCCTTTTTCGTTGGAGTATCCGATCCTGCCATCAATAGTTTAAACAGGATAAAAACTCGCAATGCACACTGAGATCCGTGACTATTCAGTTCTCGCATTTGATTTTTCATTCCGCCTTTTTTCTTCGCAAGCATCTTTTCGTGTTATGAGATACTCGAGATTAAAGAGATATTTGCTGGGGGGAGGGTTGTGGCAGGGATAATGTAAGCAAGTGTGCAGTACTACGTTGAAGAAACGTGGCTGGGATATTTGCTCCCGATAATCAATCTGCCTACACTTGCCATATCACTGCATTACGAGCCTCAATATGCAACGGCCCCCAAGTTCCATCAAACCTGTTACAATAATACGTCACCCGGATAGCCATTTGAAGCAGGAGTATACTTACAAGCCCCTTTCCAGGCCACCACTAGAACTAGATGTTTGCAACGGTGTCTTGTCTACATGAACTTAAAGATACGTTTTACTTTTCTGAGTTTATAGGGTTCTGAAACTCTATAATTGGAGCTGCAGACGCGACGTGTGGTATAACGTAGTGACTTGTGGATAAATGACATCCAAAGTACAGATCGCTGATATTAGGCCAGTGGCAGAAGCTACCATTTTGAAAGCTGCGTTCATAGAGTTGTTCAAGGATAAATGAACCTAAACTGATCTATCCCAGTAATAATCCAAGCAGAACATTGATGTATATGCGGTAGCAGTTTATCGTATTACGCTGATCTATCTATACAGGTAGGTTGTTTTTACATTAGAATATTTTGTGCTGATAACGCGTAAACATACACAAGTAATAGAATATACAAAAGAAAGAATGAGGAAATCTGAATTACCCCTAGCTTACAATAATTACGGATATCGGTGGTGAAGCCAAACCATAGCTATCCTTTTTCCGAAATTTCAGTCTGCCGCCTTTCCAGCAACGACAATTGGAAACTCAACTTCACCGTGTCTGGAGAAAGTGGTAAGCAGCTCACCCATGGTCGGGTGCATTCCGAGCGCGATTGCGCGGCGAACCCACTCGTCAAGCGGGATCTCGGCGAGCTCGATATCTGCAAACCGAACGTCGCCGCTCACCGTTCTTTCGAGAGCCCATGTTCGCATGTTATTGAGCGGGAGTTCGAGCGTGCCAGCGTGGTTGACGAAATGAACGCTACCTGTATCTCCGTTGTTATGTGACAACACGCACTTCATTATTCCGGTGACGACAGTATCCAGTTGAACGACATTCATAACGCCGCGGGCGACGCCCTGAGACGATGCCACTGCGCCGAGCTTCTGTGCGAACCCCAAAATGTTGTGCACCGCGTCTAGCTGAGGGATGTCGTCGCGGCTGATAAGCGTGGGGCGGTGCACACAGACCGGCCAGCTCGGGTGTCTCTTGACTAGATTCTCGAGAAATACTTCGCTCGCCCATTTACAGGCAGTATAACCTGTTGAATCGCCCACGGGGAGTGGAGGTGTTGACCTCATCGAGGCCTCTCGGAGCGGTGAGCCGGGCGCGTAGCTTCCAACACCTGCCGACGAGATATAGTGAAATGGCACCATTCTCGGCATACACCAATCGATGAGATCTCTGGTTGTCTGAAAGTTACTCTGCCTCATTGATCGGTATGTCTTTAGGTATGACGTGTCGGCGCCGTTATGAATGACAAGATCCACCCTGCCGAAGAGATCATCGATCACGGCTCGAGAAAGTCCCAGTCGGGCCTGGCGAAGATCACCTTCGTGGGCGGTGACTTTGGTGAAGGGTTCCAAATCTTCCCTCGAAGTTGTGTTGCGCACACTGAGACAATGAATCTCCTTGACCGTCGAATCGTTTTCCAAAGCCTGCAGGAGAGCCTTGCCGAGGTATCCCGTGCCCCCCGTCAGAACGACCACTTTGGCCGAGGATTTTGATATTGACTGGAGCGCGCTACTGTCCCAATTAGAAACGGAGGGCGAAAGTCTCGTCTCCTTGTCCCAATCAATGAGTTCTGGCGCGTGAGTTCTCCCGTCTATTCGGCCTGCCATGGTCGACAAGGTACTTGTCTCGAACAGGTCAACTAGAGAAAGCTCGACATCGAACTCAGCTCTGATCTTGTCGCGCAAACCGAGAAGCAGTAATGACGTGCCGCCTATGTGGAAAAAGTCCGTTTCGGGGTTAATGCTAAGTATATTGGCGCCTTGAAGGACATCTTCCCAAATAGTCTTAAGCCGTTTCTCCGAGACGGTCCAGATAATCTCATAGGGGTCAGTAAGGGCATCCAGTAGAGGCAGCGTGCTAACAGCTCTGCGATCAAGCTTTCCAGAAACCGTCATGGGCAGAGAATCCAACTCCATGATGAAAGCGGGCTTCATGGAGAGTGGCAGCTCCAGTTTCGCACGGATCTGTTGTACATGAGAGCTGTGCTCATCTTTCTCTTGCGATAGGCTACTCATGAAGACAACGTGAGCGACCAAGAACTCAGGCAGCTCAGGTGAGGTCTGCCTAACAGATACGACGACATCACTTAGCATACCGGCTCCAGCACGTAGTATTGCGGTTTCGACCTCCCGTAGATCTACGCGTAGACCGCGCAACTTGACCATCGTATCGCCCTGTACACGACCTTCAATGATGATAGACCCGTGATCGGTCCGTGACCATCGCCCCAAGTCGCCTGTCCGCTGCATCATGTTCCAGCCCCTGGCATGATCGTCTACTGTTGCGAATGGGTCTGGGACGAAAGTCTCTGCGGTAAGTGATGGATTATTCAGGTACCCTTGGGCAATGCCACCTCCTCCTATGAAGATCTCTCCCTTTAGACCGGCGGGAAGTGGCTGCTGGTGGTCGTCGAGCACGTACACGTTGTAGTTGGGCAGTACTAAGCCTGCCGGATAGCTCACTTGAGCCATTGTTTGGGGGGTGTCTTCCGCACATGTCTCATTATAGTCCAACTCCATCACTGTAGCGCAGAATGTTGACTCAGTGGTTCCGTACATGTGAAGAAAGCGCAGATCGTCTTTATCTAGTGCAGCGAATTCCTTCAATACTGAAGCGGCAAGCAACTCACCTCCGACCATTGCTGTTGTCCAAGAGGAACATCTAAGGGCTTGGGAGTCGCCATATCGCAGCCAACTCAGATACTCAGAGGGCGTTCCGTAAGTATGCGTTATATTGTGGCGCACAATGGTCTCAGCGATGGCCCTGGCATCGCCACGGAACTTACGGGGCAGCAGACATACACTGCCACCGAAGCATAGGGCAGTGAATATTTGCATGAGGGACATGTCAAATCCTTGCGAGCTTTGCTGTAGGACCACTTCACTGCCTGGCTTCATGTTGTATAGTACACCGCATGGCTGAAGCCAAGATTGGATACCATGATGCGTGAGTACAATACCTTTAGGCGTCCCCGACGAGCCGCTGGTATAAAGAATGGCGGATACGGCGTTGGAAGATGTAGAGATCGGAATCCGCTTACCAGACCGTGTGGATTTCGAAACATTGATGACCTGTCGATCCTTCAATTCTAGTCTTCGGACATGTTCTCGAGTGTGCTCGTCCACGAGCACGACTTGAGGCTGGGAGTCTTTGACCATTGCAGCTAGTCGGGTCCACGACGTTCCCAGGTCAAGTGGTAGATACGTGGCTCCGATTCTCCAGATAGCAAGTATTGTTGACACCCAGGTCGGAGTTGGTTCCTGGAGTACTGCGACTCGGGAGCCGGACACCACTCCAACGGCCTCCAACTCAGCTGCGATCTTATCGATTCCATTATGGAAGATATCATAGTATGATACTGCGATGCCGTCTCCATCAATGACAGCTGTCTTCTTAGGATATCTCCTAAACATTTCATCGATACGGTGAACAACTGTGGATCCCCATTGTCTCGACTGGTATATGGGTCCTATGTGAGTGAGAATATCAGTTTAAGAGAACTACCGTACGCGACTGAAGCCAGTACTTTTCAAGAAAACTTACCTCTACCCAAATCGAGCGCTTTTTGAATTTTGCTATCCTCGAACATCGTTGCCTCGCAGATCGTCGCCTGCGGTTCCCGCGTAAATGTGCCGACAAGGGAAACATAGCTCTCGGCCAACTCTTCTACGTCCGCTTGGCTATATAAGTCGCCGCGGACGATGAACGTCAGACGACAGTCCCCACCAGCATTATCGAAAATATCAACAGCTACATCGTATGCCATGATCGATGGTTGGAAGGATAGTAGCTCAAATTGAAATTCTCCCCAATTCATGGTCTCTCCTACTAGACGGTAGTCCATGAACGCCTGGAAAATTGGCGTGGTTATGGCAGAACGAGCAACGCCGAGTCTAAACAAAATATCGAGGTTAGAGGTTAATTAAGTGAGAGCGGTGAACGAGAACTAGACAGATTAGAGAACTTACTCGCTTAGCAGAAGGTGGAATGGTAACCTCGAATGCTTCAATGCGGTATGAACTTTTGACCGCGTCTCTTGCAGCATCGCGTCGAACTGAAGTCGCGAACCGGTGCGGAAAACGAGGGGGAGAACGTTGAGAAAGTCTCCAATAACATCCATCATGTCCTCTTCATATCGATTTGCATCTCCAATGCCAACGACGAAGTCTTCCGCCCCAGTATACTTGCACAACAACACCCTATAGATAGCAAGGTAGAAGTGAAATGGCGTTACTTTGTAGCGGCGGCAGAGAGCCTGAATGATTTTCTTCGTCTCCAGTCCGACTCGCACATCTACATGCCTATTTCCATACCCTTGTAACTGCGGACGTGAGATGAACGATGATGTACGCAAGATAGGAAGAGGAGGCGGCATATCTGCAAGTTCAGTCTTCCAAAATACGAGTTCATTCTCCAGTCTCCCAAGTCTGAAATCCGCGTGTTGCCTCTCGCTGATATCAGAATATTGCTTTGGTGCCTTTCCCTGATTTGTGTGAGTGTAGTGCTCCAGCAGGCCTTTCATGAATGGGACAGAGGACTGTCCATCCATGGCGAGGTGATGTGTTCCCACAACTAAGAAATTTCTGTCTTCCGATATAGAAATCAATGCAAGGCGAATTGTATCACCTCTTTCAAGATTGTAGATATAGTTGTGGATATCGCTGAAGTAAGACGCTAGCTCACTTTCACATTGTACAATGTAATGCTCGAGGTGTAATGAACTTGACTTCATTATGCCTTGCATCGGACGAGAATCCTTTACGAAGAATCGTGCTCTGAGAGACTCGTGCTCTTTCCCAAGTGCAAGCACGGCAGCTTTCATATCTTCGACGCGGAGCTTGCCTCTCACGCGAAACGCACTAGTCAAATTCAGATGTGTCGGGTTGTCTGTAAATGCTGCAGAGAAATAGAATAGACTCTGGCTGAAGGACAATTCCAAAACCTTCTCGTCAGCTATAGTGAATGGTTGGATAACCTCTTTTGATGCCTTAAAATGATTTCGACTTTCCGAATTGAAGTCATGCAAGAGACGTGAAGATTCTACAAACGGGTCTATAACCGCCTCGGTAGATCTCATTATTTGTGATGAAAATGACTGTTTTTCGTCGTGTTCCAACAACGAAGTCTCTTTCTTAACAAGCAGCTCCACCGGATGCTGCAGCAGATCGTCTGGAAATGGAGTTGGCTCTGTGTAAGTTGAGCTTGGACTTTCGTCACTGCTCATAGCGGCATTTGATACTACACTCGACGTAGTACTGTGCATTAGATCCAAGTCGTCAGATGTGGTCAACTGAAGCATAGAATTGGAAGATCGGGTGGTAACTGTCTTGATCTCTTCTGGTATGCTCATGTCTGGTGGTATTTTCTGAGGGCTCGAGCTTTCGTTGAAAGGCTCATCTGTGAGTTTTGGTACGAGCGAGCAAGGGATTGTCTCTACTGCTCTGTTGATGAGATCGTTAACAGTCATCCCACCCAGGATCTTTAAGACCGGAATATTGACCTGCAGTTCTTTGAAGAACCAGCTGCGGATCTCCAATGCCATCAGAGAGTCGACACCCATCTCATCAAGGCGCATTGTGCTGGATTGGGAATGGCTAAGAGTAGAAAGCTCCATCTGAAACAAAGCACTAAGTTTGGACAAGAGTGCCTTGCGAATGATCACTGCGAGCTGTTCAAGTACTAGGACTTCAGCTAGCTGCGATTTGAGAGAGACCTTAAGTCTGGTTGGACTGTCAATAGTTGTGTGAACTTGCTCTACAACAACGTAGCTCAAAAATGGTCCGGATTCATGTGGTGACTCGACTCTTGTCAGACCAGATGTGATTTCTAAACAACCTGACTGAGACTCAGGCCGCCCAGCAATTATAGCTTCAGCGAAGTGCTGACACAAGTCTCGTTCTGATATGGGGCACATTGACTTCATCTTGGAGGCTGCTTGAAAGTCCGAGTCGAGACCATGGTTGTTGAGATATCCAACTCCATATATCGGTCCAATATGCATCACCGAGGCAGCTTGTCCGCGTCGACGGCGGCGCTCTGCGAGGGCTGTCATGAATAGATTGGCTGCTGCATAGTTTCCTTGGCCAGCATTCCCGATCATGGAGCCCGCAGAGGAGAAGAAGATAAAGAACTCAAGATCATGGCCTTGGAAGAGCTCGTCCATATGAATGCTTCCTAGTACCTTTGGGTTAGTGACTTTAAGCAGGCTCTCAAGAGACATGTTGCTAAAAGCTACGTCTTCCAACACCACTGAGAGCGTGAATTATTGTGTCAGCAATAGAATTTGAGCCTGAATAGTAGAGGTTGCTACTTACTTGCGCCTTGACAAACCCCAGCGATCTGCGGGAGACTGGACTCAATTTTGCGGTATAGGCCCAAGACGGCAGCTCGATCCGTAATATCACTAACGTTATTGTCAGCAATAGGAAATCATGCGACGATTTACTTAATAGATAAACAGGCTACAAACCATGTAAATATCCTCACATCAGCGTCCAAAGCGTGCATTCTCGCCAGCCACTGCGTTTCGACCTTGGGTGAGCGACTCGAGATAACGACGTATCTTGCTCCGCGGTGAATCATCCACTCGCAAAGCAACAGACCAAGGCTCCCGCTGAGACCACTTAGCCAATAGGTTTTGTTCTCCGAGAAACGAGTCTGCGAATCAGCAGGGAGAACTCGAGCGGTTATGCCTGACACGGGAATGGACCAGTCGACTATATCCAGCGGAGAGCCTCCATGAGCCTTCGAAAGCGCTTCCAGGGGCACAGAGGGAATCAAGCGACCATGTTTACCCAATCCTGCTATACAGCGAGAAACACAATCTGCTAGTAAATTTTGTAAGAATGGCAACTGTGTCTGCAGAGGCTCACAGGTAGAAGAGTCCGCAAACATCGACGAATGGTCATAGACGCTGCAATGGCTCGGTAAGTATTTTTTCAGACGAGCTCCGGCGGAACATGCGGGTTGATCTGTGCTAAAATCGCAGAATACTGCCAAATCTTTTCGGATCAAGTCACGCACTTGTCGGTCGGGGGCCATGGGATGAATATGATGCCAGCCGGGCCCCAATTTTGCCGCTGAAACAGTAGTGAGAACAATGTTTACGCCGTTCCTTTGTGCCTCCTCCCTCAGAACAGCGGCGAATAACTCTCTTGCTTCGTGGATAAGCATTGTGGCCCCATAAGGGACATCGCTAATTAGCAAGTTCGCGAGGAGTTGGTACGCCAAGAGGGAGACAAGTATAGCCTCTTGACCTGCTGGCACCGGCAGCGTCAGCTTGGCGAAAGGGGTCACTTCTAATGTATGCTGGATGGTCAGAGCGACAACCTGGTCGTTTGAGTCAAAACTGCGGCCCAGCGCAAGATGCATGAAGCCAACTTTGGGGATGCGGACAGCTGATCGCAGGGAATGAGTTACTCGAATCGTGGAGTCAATACTTTGGGGCGCTGAAGCCTTCTGCCAACATAGTTGTAGTCCTCCTGGTCCTATGAACCCAAGATTGTCGCTCTCCTTGTTGCATTGACCGGTAGTAAAAATTGGACGCCGTAAAGAGTTATACCGATCATTCATTTCTTGATTGAGTATTATCCTAGGAATGAACAGCGTACCGTCCTTCTCCAAAACCAATTCCGGCTCGATAGTCAAAAGTAAGCCATCGTACTGATTTTGTCGCTGCCACATCACTGCTGCCTTGAACTTGAGAAGATTGTCAGCGATATCCCGCGCACTTGGCCGCTCCTGAGACTCGAAGTCTAAACTCTGGATGTCTAGAGTAGGGATTTCGTGTTTCACTGAGCGTAGCAGCCCAATCATCATGTTCGCGTGCGGATTTTCAGATCGGCGATTTGACGAGACCCATAAGAGCGAATTCGCTTGCTGCAAACAGGTTTTCATTGCCTCCCATGTATCAGAGTCTAAATCATCAAAGATTGGCGTTTCGAGATCTAGAAGACTCAGTAATGTACTTTTCGAACTGACTGTAGCAAGATCCAGTTCTGCGAGGGACGGGGCCGTCCTAATTCTGTCTCCCCATTGGGAGCCTAATAAGGATCTCAAGGGTTCCATCAATCCAGAGCTCCGAGGGCCTATACCACCGAGAATAATGAGCTCTTCCTTCGTCGTTGTGGGATCGTCTTGGAAAAGTGAAATTGGCATAGACTGTGGAGCTCTGAGGAAGTTGACTCGTGAATCGACGGCTTGGGATGCGAAAACAGTCATTGGCATCACTGCGCCGTCGTACTTCTGTATTGAGGTGTCACAGCCAGAGAACCCGTTAGCTCGCAACATAGCATCCCAAGTTTCCAGATCGACGCATGGGGTGAGTGTGCGGCCGTCTTGCGCGCCCGACCACCAGCCAGGAAGCGCACCAAATATGGTTCCCATAGCAATTGGTAGGGCCTGAAGCTCAAGCACTACCATATGCGCGCCTGGCTTGAGCAAGCGTCGCACATTGTTGAGCGTATCTTGCAGACTAGGAGCTACGGAATGTAAGCCTTCTAGAACACAAGACGTCGGCATAAAGTGACTTACTTGCATGCAGAACCGCAGAGGCAATCACTAGGTCGTACGAGTGCTCGCTAAAGCCCTGGCTAGATATATCGCGGCTGATGTCCAGTGTTTTGTAGAGCATCCTATCGCGATGGGAGCCGAACAAGTCCTGCGCTCCTTCGAAAAATCCAGAAGATATATCGGTGAACGTGTATGAAGAGAATCCCATCCCAATCTCAGAGAGGACTTTCTTCGTGGCGCCGCCAGTGCCGGCACCAACCTCGAGGATCTTCATGTTAGGGTGTCTGTGCACGATTTGCTTAACTATGCGAGCTAAGAACATCGTGTATTCTTGGAAGCCCAACCCAGTTTCGTAGATTTGAGACAGCATACCATCAGTCATTCCGATTTCGATCGCCTTTGTTTTCCCTGTTGCAATGTCAGCAATGTTGTCGCCAAAAGCTTTAAGTAATCGGACATCAGCGAATCCTAGGAATGGCTCATAAGCTGCTTGCAGATCTTCGTAGCTGTCATCGGCCCATTCTGAAGACCAAAGAGATAGTTTCCCATCACGAGCCAGAGACAGAATGTGCGAGGCGAAATGAAAGTAGTGCTGATAGGGGTCCATCTGCCGAGACGAGTCTTGCTCCGAAACACTGGTGATAAGTCTTCGGAGGAAAAACACAGACATCCGTTCTAAAAGAGTTGCACGCTGTATTTGTTCTTCTGTAGGCTCGCCATCAAACGCAACTCGTTCGCCATTAGGTGATGCTACGTCCCAAACTGTTTTAGCAAACATTTCTTGGTCCTCCTGAGCAGTTGGCTGTGTTAAGGGAACACAACAGAGTCCCTGTATTTGGACCATACCTTGCTCGACATCGTTAATCATAGCAAAAAGATCAATGTCACCTTCAAAGCTGGACGTATCTTTCGACTGGAAACAATCAAAAGAAACTACTTTGTCGCTCGCAGTATTGGCTGCACAGAGGAAAGAGTTGACGCGTACGGTCTGTATGGTCTTTGGAACGTGGAGAGACCATATGCCGCCGCTGTTGGGAGCGCAGCTGGCGAGGAACAGAGACTGGAACGCAGCATCTAATACAGCAGGATGTATCAGCATGGCCGATGTCTCTACTTCGATGGATCCACATGCGAAGCCGAATTTTCTCTGAAGACCACGTAACGCCCGAAATTGTTCCGTGTATTCGTAGCCTAGCCTTGACAAGGAGTGATAGAATTCTTCATGGTCAATTTTCGAAAGGCCAGTCTCAAGGCATTCTCTTGATGGAAGAACGTTTCCGTCGCTGTCGCCCAGCGTCGCTATTATGCTACCGCTCGCTAGTAAATTGAGGGACCCATCCAGAAGCATCGGCGCCGCGTGGAAGTTGAAAGACGCATCGATAACATCATTTTTTCGCCGAATATCATTCAAAGTGACGACTATCTCCATTTTAGTGTCGTCGGAATCAAATATCAATGCTTTGCCGATGTCGAGATTTCGTACTTCGATGAGAGAGACCGCAAGCCCGCTTCTTTTCGTCATGGCTGCGGTGGCCTCAACTGCTGCGACAACATAGCCAGCCGCAGGGAAGATGGCCTGACTCTCTATGGAATGATTTTTCAGCCAGGGTACTTCGTTTGGGCAGAGGACATTCCTCCACCTCATGCCTTCGTCGTTACTGTCGGGTGTTAAATGGCCGAGCAACTCATGAACAGACCCAGGTCGTGTGCGAATTGATTTGGCGTATCTCGACTCATGCCAGTACTCTTTTTGGTGATCCCAAGCGTAAGGAGGCAGTCCCGTGATAAGTTCGGAGTTCCCATGGTTGGCAACATATTTGTCATAGTTAGAGAGGTTTGCAGAGCCTACATTGGTCCAAACCAACCCAAGAGCGCGAGAAAATGACTCGACAGCGTTTCCCCCGCGCACATGAACTCCGGTATATGGAATTTTCTGTCCGTGCAGTTCTTGTATGGTTTCGAGGGCTGGGCGCCTCAAGGCTGGATGAGGTCCCAGTTCGATGGCCATATCGAATGGACCTTGGGACTTCCAAGCCTGATTGATTGCTTGCATGAACATGACAGGTTGAACCATATTCTCGTTCCAATAGGAGGATCTAATTCGTGACAGATCATCTGTACCCATTTCTTTTCCATCGTCAACACTCGAGAACCAAGGCGTCTCGGCGCCTTTAGATTCGATATTGAGCGCCTTCAAAGTACGAACATACTCTTTCGAGCATCTCTCCATATGAAAGGAGTGATAGGCCTGATCTACCTGGAGACTTCTGACGAGCTTCCCCTCATCATCGAAAATTGCGTGCATCTGTTCTACTGCCTCTGAATCTCCTGAAATGGTAACGCTCGTCGGCGAGTTGATAGCCGCTACGCAGACTCGATTCTTAAACTCTTCTTCGTCGCAAAGCTCCTGAGCGTCCAATGAAGTGGTCCCGACGGCAATCATTGCACCATGTTCTCTGCTAGAGTTGCTTGTCCGTTCCGAGATCAAACCTCGATAATAGGCAATGCAGATAGCTTCGTCAGCAGTGATCATGCCTGCACAGTACGCCGCGGCGATTTCTCCCGATGAATGGCCAACAACAGCAGAGAATTCCACGTCTGCCAGACGCAGAAGATCTACTTGCAATATTTGCAAGGCTGTACAGAGCGGTTGGGACATGGCACTTTTTCCGATTCTCGCAGCAGGCGCTTCCAAAAGCTCTTGTCTGAGAGACCAGCTTGGTCGATCTATCTCTGGGAGCCTTGCAAGCCGCGCCTCAAGCCTGTCGATGATCTGCCGACAATAGTCGGACTGCTCGATAAGCGCCGCACCCATATGAGAGCACTGCGCTCCTTGGCCGGTGAATATGCCAAGAATCCTGGGCTTGCGGTACTGGCCACTCGACAATTGTGTTGACGGTCTTATGCCGATAGGATTTCCGGGGTCCTTGGCGAAGTCGTGGCTTTGCTTCTCGAGTTTCCGGCAAAGCTCTTGAATACTATTAGCCGCAACGGCAGTCCCATATGAATGGCGTGAGCGTCGACTATATAGGGTTAATGCTAAGTCGCGTAGACTAACCTCGGCTTCGCTAGCTCTTAGGTATTCACACGTAGCTGCCATATTGGATGACAAGGAAGCTGCCGACGCGGCAGAGAAGACGAATGGGATAAAGCAGCTCTGATCTTTGGGAAGTCTCTTCTTTCTTGGCGTATAGCTCTCAAGAATTACATGTGAGTTTGACCCTCCAAAGCCGAAACTACGTATGTCATCAGAATTGACTAGAAAAAATGACCAAAGAACGGACGGAGACGCAATACTCACCTATTCACGCTAGCTCGTCGGGGGCAACCATCGGGGACAGTGGGCCAAGGAATAGCTGACCTGGGGATCTCTAGATTTGTATAAAATGGTCTGACATTCGGATTGAGCTCCTGGAATAAAAGATTTGGGGGAATTGTCGAGTTCTGCAAAGCTAAGGAGGTCTTGATCAATGCAGCCAATCCAGCAACACTTTCCGAATGCCCAATGATAGTCTTAACACTACCGACAAATAGTTTATCTCTGCTGTGTGTAGTGACGCTGGTGTCACTGAAGAACGCCGCCTTAATTGCTTCCGCTTCTATTGGATCTCCCGCTGGCGTTCCTGTGCCTGCCATTTACGGATTAGTCAAGGATATTTGTGATAATCTGTTTCCTCTGTCTATCCTGTAGCTTACCGTGAGCCTCAAAATACTGAGGTCTTTGTGTGGGATCTAGTAAGTCTAAGCCTGCACGAGTGTAGCAGTCCGATATAAGTTGCGTTTGAGCTGAAGCACTAGGCCTACGGTGCATAACGATGACAATTAGTCTCCGGTCATACTCAGTCATACTTTATATGATGGCACTGACATCGTGATCCCCTTTGTATGTCCATCTTGATTCGTAGCGGTTTCTCGTATTATGCACTCGATATGGTCCCCATCTGCCTCGGCAGCGCTGAGAAGTTTCAAGACAACGGCAGCAACACCTTCCCCTCTAGCATACCCATTGGCGCTCCGATCCCACATCTTCGAACGCCCGTCGGGCGACAGCATCTCAAGATTGCTCATGGCAATGTAATCTGTAGGATCAAGAAGAAGGTTGGCACCAGCGGCGACAGCCACATGCGACTGCCCCGTGCGAAGCTGCATAACAGCCTGATGAACAGCAATCATACTAGAGCTGCAGGCTGTATCTATAGTCCTGTATGACTCGTCAGCCTTCGCGATTTCATTTACCGACGGTCATGATTCCCTCCTCAATCTATTTACAGTCAGAAATTGGACGTGTCTACTTACATAGAGGGACCGTGCCAGTCGAAAACGTAAGACAGCCTATTCGACATCATGGCCCGACTTGAGCCACTGGCATGGTATGTTCCCATACTTAACAGATCTCGCTCCATCATAGCTTTATAGCCATTAATCATCATCTGCAAGGTTAAAATTAGTGTCATCATGCTCGGATATCTCATTCATTGCTCAATTTAAGGGTTGAGAATAGCTATACGACCATGAGCCCACAGCTACCGTTGCGCAAACTCCCTATGTAGGCTACAGGGACAAGTCAAATGGAATACGTCTTAACATACACCTGTATAAACTGCCGTATCGGAGCCTCGGAGGCTCTCGATCGACTGGCCGGCAGCTTCGAGGGCTTCGTACACGGTTTCCAGCAGCAGGCGCATCTGTGGATCCATGGTGTTTGCCTCGACGGCACTGATACCGAAGAAGGGGGCATCAAAATGACGATGTGAGTTCTCGCCATGGAGATGATACGAGTGCCTGGCGTCGGATTGACCATAGTACTTCGCGCTTTTCTGATGCCAATTTTTTGAGTCGAAGCGTTCCCCAAGCGGCTTCAGCAGATCATAGGGTTTTCGCAAAAGCCTCCAAAATTTGGATGGCGTTGTTGATTCGCCTGGAAATCGACAGCCCGTGCCAATGATGGCGACTGGCTCACCGAAGTGCTCCATGCTTGCATAAGTAGCTCGGCGTGACGTTGTGAAACACGTTGGCCGTCAACGTAGCAAAAGCCCTGAATGTTACCGTATTCGTGACTCGAAGCGACGTGAGGCAGAATAGAGACTACTCGTATTGCTGCATATGCCAAAAAGGCATCGATCTGGCAGATGCTGGACGGACATCTTGCACGCATCCAGTCAGCTTCCAGCAACATATTAAAGCCAAGCCGGAATCTATTACGGCCTTTTCGTTCCTGCATTTCTCCGAGATTTGTCTCCTTATTCCGTGAGTACAATTGCCTGAATCGGATATGAATAGATGGGCGGATTGGCTAGGCTGACATTGTCGGAGGTTATACTAGGGGTAGTAACGCCGGGCAATCTTGCCACTCCGTAGTAGCGCGGAGCGCGTTGGTAGCCCGCGGACTATTCCGCCGCCTGAGCTGATGGGATCTCGGATCCCGAGGTCACAAGGATCTTGTCCCAGTCGCGGGGTGCCAAGTGTGAGGCTCGCGACGAAGGCCTGCAACCGAGCCAGGGGCCCTGGCCGGTAAGTGTTTCCAGATTTGGCGAGCTGTACGTGTCGCTGGCTATATCATCATCGCCTGAGTCGTTGCTTGATGAGTAAAATTTGTCATTACGGTTCCTAGTGTGTCAGATCATACCCAATGGTATGGTAACTCGCGCCTCGTTGGAGGATGAAGAGGGACGCTACAAAGTCGGGCGCATAGACGCCTCTTGAAAGCCCTCTGCATCGGTAAAGCAGTCGTTTGTTAGGTAGGCATCGCTGCATGTGAGATTGATCTCGAGTCCTGAGTGGCTCACTGAGATCGTGCATGCTGCACCATGTGGAGACAGGGGGGAATGGGGGCCTATATCTCAATATTGGGTTGCAACTGGTTACCAATACGTTACACTGGCACATCGACTAATCCCTCGCACGCAGCCAACATACATACTAACTGATTAGTCCTGCATTTGAGTGGCACGATAATACAATGCTGTGGCCGCTACTTTCAACAAGGCTGTAGCTGAGATGTATATTGCTTCTCCTCAACGCTTATGGCTTCTCCAATCATCACAGTCATTGAGTTCGCCCAGAACAGATCTCACTAGGTGTGGGTGACGCCCAGTATACTCTGAGACATCCATCACCTGTTTTCTACCACTCAGAGGCTCTTCCAAAATCTGGGTTCGAGGTGTCATTCATGAGGCTATGCAGGTACCATGGCCACCGAACAGTCTAGCATACCGGGAATCTCGTCGCGCCGATCTGCATGCGACAAGTGTCGCTTCTCGAAATCGCGGTGCTTGCGCAGCCATCCCAAGCAGCCCAAATGCGACCGCTGCACTCGCGCCGACTGTGAGTGTATCACCAGTCCCATTTTCAGGGTACGAGACTGGAAGCCAGGTGTTGAGAGCGACTACGTCTCGAGGACGCGAAGTACTAATAACAAGCGGCGGCGCCGAGACAGCGAAAGGCCGTCAATCTCGGGCACGACTATTGTTGCCTCCTCGGAAGACCTCCCTTCTGGCATTGGCCGTAATAAATCCTCTGCTAGTAGAACGACTTCTTGTCCGGGGATCGATCGTTACAGCCAACCGGTTCTCACGAAACCATCCAGTATATCTCAGGAACAGACCGATGCCTATACAGAAGGGGTATTTAATCACAACGAGGGCCACATGGAGGGCACTAATATTGACTTCGCTCTTCCTGACGAGTTCTTCGCAACGACGCCAATTGTAGAATCTGAGGCTAATATAACTTCATCACTACCTTTTATCAGCCCCTACAGCGTTGATCTGGGCGGCGGAGTCGTGAGTTCTTTCGGCGAGGACACTGCCTCGCGAGACCAAAATTCCCAAGATCACGGAATCGGCGACAATAGATCATGTTTTGACACTGAGCAGACCGCTGTACAGCGATTGTCACAACTTGATTACGAGCTGATCGCACTTCGTGCCAAGCTTGAACAAGAAGTGCCTGAGGTCATAATGCAGACCCTGTTTGAAGGCACCGGAAATGGTGATTCGCCGTGTTCATCGGTCATGAGCGATATTCTCAGAAAAACGACGGACTTTGTAGACGTTCTTAGCTGCCTGTCGAAGCCATGCGCTCCGGAGATAGAGTTGTCATCTCATAGTTCGACATATAGCTCTGTCGACAGCAGGAGGAGGGGCAGTTCTTTCAGCAGCTGTTCTGACTATGATAGCGACGCAGCGGACTCGACGCGCCAAGCAACAAATACCCCACAAGTTGCTTTTTCATCAACTTTCGAGCCTGCTCATGCTGAGCTCGATACACCTGCCTTGCTTTTGATTTTGGCTAGTTATGGTCGTCTACTTAGGATATACTTGATTATCTTCTCACATATTTACGAGTATCTAAGAACCATTTCCGAAAGCGATAATCCCCATCTGCGCCCTGTCTCGGGTCTCAGTATTAGCAATTATTCCGCACGTAAGACTCGTAGCTTCTTTGTCGTTGGGCGTTCGCTGATTCAGGCTCAGATTCGGGCAATTTACAGACGCTCATTTTGATTCAGATCGTTACAAGTTACTTTGAAAAGATAGAAGTGTTGCTTGGCCTACCAATAGAATTGAGGATTAGCAGGCGTCGTGAGGAACGAGGCGGTTTGTTCGGGGCACATGGCTTTTTAGATCTGGCCACAGCAATTCTTGGAAGGGAAGAGGATGAGAGAGGAAAAGGAGGCATCAAGACCCTTCGCAGAAACATCGCGAGAGCAAAGTCCTTGCTCAAAGAGCGCATTGCCCCTTAGTGCTGCGACTGGCACTGTATCTGTAATATAATGACGTACCTGCAGCAAAGTCTATTTTATTCGTGTCAATATAATTCTAGCTCGGCTGTTGCCATTTACCTACAGAGTGTCAATTCTAGATCTAGGAGAATAACACGTATTACTTCATCAAAAACTCCAATTACACCCTTTACTTGGCTCCAAGGCCTATTTACCTGCATCGTGACTGAAAATACCTCCCCGTGATATGCAGAGAATGCGCCCATATTTCCACTGTCCCTCTCTAGGCCATTATCTGACATCCTCTCATAAAACAGCAACCAGTTTCTTCCCAGAAACCGACCCCGACTTCAACAACCTCAATCCCTCTAAAACGCCCGAGAACCCACCACCAAGTTCATGCACCGGGTGCGTCTTCAAAGCCCCTTTATCCAGCAATTCCTGTAAGACAAGCAAGTGTCGTGCCGCAAGCGCGACTTTCTTAGGGTCAGCAGCGCACTCATACCCCTTTGAGAGCGGAACGTCCCTCCCGAGGATTTCGTATGCAAGCACGAACTTGGCGCGCACAGCGCGCCGTGTGCGCAGCAGCTCCTCAGGCACTTGCTCTAGCGACACGTACCTGCCACCAGTGCGCCCGATGGCCGCATAGCAGTGCGCAGCTGAGGACATGTCGGCGACGCAGTCGTATGCGTGCTTAAGCTTGCCGCTGGCGAATGCCCTGATATCATCGACAACGTTCGGGGAGACGTAATCCAGCGCGGCGGCCGCGCCTCGCGCACGCGCAAGATCGAAGTTGCGTGGGCTGCACGTTGTGACGGGCCGCAGGCCCGAAAGGCGTAGGAGCTGCATCGCTAGCGTTCCCGTCGCTGTGCTACCTCCGTACACGAGGACGGGAAACGGCTTCTCGGCGGGTGCATCGGGCGTCGCCGCGAGAGCTAACCCCGACGGGTCCCATAGCGCCATAATGTTCGTCATGAGGCCGACGCCAAGCGTCGCGGCTTGCTCCATGGGTAGAAGCGAGCAGCCCTTCTCCCCCTGAGGCACGCGCAGCAGCAATTCCGGTCGCACGCGGATGTACTCGGCGAAGGCGCCATTGTCCGGACTCGCGGGATTTGAGCCGTGGACCATGCCGCAGACAGCATCGCCGACGCGCAGGTTGGTCTCTGTTTCTGGATGAATTGATACGATGATTCCTGAGAAATCCATGCCGATGAGGGCGCCGGGTGTGGGGAAAACGGCGCCCATTTTGTAGTCGACCGGGTTAAGAGCCACTGCGACAGTCTTAATCAACATTGTCCCGGCCTCGAGGTGCGGCACTGCCACGTCGCAAGCTAGCTTGGGAGCCCCTTTTTCATCTTGTATTATTGCCGTTTGCTTCAGGGGAACCACTGGTGGGGAGTTGACGGTCATTGTTCAGTAACCGAAGAACCGCCGCGTGCTCGGATTGCCACAGCTATGGACAGCAAAAGCACCAACACTTATAGCGATGCTCGGTGTTCAAAGAATGTAACAAATACTCTCGATTTTCGCACTTTTGTTTTGCCTATTTCGGTAATCGAGCACCGGACTTCGTGGCGAAGCTATTAAACAAACCCTCCCCGGTCAATTTTGGAAGTCCCTTGGCTACAAGTCACGACAACAGAGATAGGTATACGACGCATGAGAGGCATAGAATTGAGACGAACTTATTTTAATTTAATCTGAATATCAGGTCTTTTTTTCTATTGTACCTGATCGTGACGCAGATTCTGTTTCCACATAATTTCACTGATGCATTATATGCAATCTAGCCCGTCCTGCTTGAATGAAAGTAATACATGATGTCATGATGTATGAGCCTCTGATTCCCATTTAAGAAACGTCAGTATCTAGATTGAAAGTAGAAATGACTATGACTCTACAACTCCCCCCGCGTTCGTAGCTTCACGAGAAGCTTTATCACCCTTCTGCTTTAGCCCATATTTAGTCTTCAACTTCTTCCGCAGGGCGATTTCATCTTCAAACAGGGATAATAAGAATCCCAATCCCGCGAACGCAATGGAGACCTGGAACACGCGTAGGACACCCTGGGAAAACACATACCGCAGCTGATCCTGCGTCTCAGGCGGGAACTGGCGCACAAAAGCAGCACTCGCCGAGCCATACGACCCCCCGCTCGACAGCGCTTGCACTGCCACTGGGTCAGTTATGTGCCCTTTCAGCTGCGAGATGCGGTTGTTGAAAACCGTTGCTGGGACCGCGACACCCCAGACCCAGCCAATGCTGCGTATGAATCCCCACGTCGCCGACGCCGCCGCCTGGTCGCTCTCCTCCACGGGGCTCTGAAAGGCCGGCAGCTGCGAGTTGATCAGCACACCCCCGCCCAGTGCGGCGATGCTCTGGTAGCTTGCCCACTGGGCGACGGTCGAGCTTGGGTTCTGGAGTGTCAGTAGCCCGAGGCCGATGACGAGGACGCCGAAACCGGCGACGTGGACGGGTTTGTAGCGGCCCCAGCGACTGATTGCGATTGCGGCCAGTGCCGAGCCAGGAATTGCGATAACTGTCACTGGTAGTAGGGCGACGCCAGAGTATTGAGGTCCGTATAGCTTCACGGCTTGGAAGAAGACGGGCTATCGGATATTCATATCAGCATATCTGGTCGCTGTCTATATATCAGCAAGACTTAAAGTGTCTAGCTGAGTCATGTGCCGCTAGTGAAGGGAGCACTCGACACTCACAAGAAAAAATAGGCACCAGAAAGTTAAACCGGAGTTAATGAAAGTATTGATGGCAATAATAACAGAGGTCCGGTGCTGGAAGAGACGCGGGGGAATCACCGGCTCTGTAGCCGCAAATCGACCAACCTGAGTATATCTGAAGACAACTAGGCCAAAAAGCCCGAGGATCAGCGGTACAAGTGTATGATATGAGCCCCAACTGTATGTTGAACCAGCGTAAGCGAGAGCGAACAACGCCGAAACCACCTATGCGACTAGCACGACATTGCCCAGCAAATCAATGCGTTTTAGCTTCTGAGAGAAAGGCGCGTCGTCATCGTAGTGCACCTGGAGAAAGATGAATAGGATTATGAGAGCGGCGCCACCAATAGGGAGGTTGAGGTAGAAGATCCAGCGCCATGTCGTCGTCGCGACGATCGAGCCGCCGAGGAACGGGCCAAGGGTTACTGCAATACCAAAGACGGATAGGATGGCTCCGAGATAGTTGCCACGGAGGCGTAGGGGAACGAGGTCGGACAAGATAATGTCTATCATGCACGTACGTAAGACACAATTAGCAAGAATTTTCTATCAATCGGACTGAAAACATCAGCAATAACGAAAGCGTACCGCCGAGCAAGGTGATTCCCCCGGATCCTAGTCCTTGGACAACCCGGCCCGCAATTATCATTGCTGCATTATTCGCACCGCCGCAGATGCCGCTGCCCAGGGTGAAAATGGCCACATTAGCTAGCATGATCCATCGTCGGCCGAAGATGTTGCATAGTTGCCCGACAAGCGGCTGTATCGCCGCACTTTTCAAGACAGTAGTGAGTTCGATAATCTCATAAATTTTGATGAGTAGCGCGAAAGTGTATACCTGGATATGAAAAACGCATTCGTCAACCAGATGTAGTTCTCGCCCATGTCCAGGTCAGACACGATGATGGGCAGTGCGACGGTGACGGCCGTGTTCTCGAACGCCGTGAGGATTAGCGCAACTGTCATCCCGGCAATGATAGCCCACAGCCGCCACCCGGGATGGAAATCATCTGGCTCATGCTCATCATCCTCTGGTGTCGCCGCGTTGTCGCTCTGTTTAGGCTCAGTGTCGTGGCTTGACGGTGCCGTTGTAGTCTCCGAGGCCGAAGCTAGTCTGATATCTTCAGGTGTGGTGGGAGCTCTGCTTGCTCTGCCAATAGCAGTCTCGGCAGTGGGATTTGTGACACTCATGGGCAGTCATGTAAAGAACTTGTTGTCTTGACAGAGAAAACGTCAAGCCTAGGTCTGGATAGCTAGGACTTGCGTGAGGAGTTCAGTCTCTGGAACACACGAGTAGAAAGACGGAATGAGGCTCCCAGACAACGGGACGAGTCAACGCATGGATGGGGAGGTCAGTTGGCCCCCCTTAACTAGCAGACAGAAGCAAACGGTAGGCTGTGACTGCATGTTAAATGCCGAATTCTTTATCTTGAACCTATCAATTTTCAGACAGCTGTCGCCGCCAGGACTACTACACAGCCGACTCACCAACCGATCGATGTAGTATTGTGGCTTCGAGGTCATTCTTCTAACAGATGCATCTCATGCCTTGGAAACATCCAGCATAGGCAACAGCTAGGGGGTTGTATCATGGCTTGTACAGCATCTTCCCTAAAAGTTGTCGCACAGTGATGTTTCTAATTGAATCTATGGTTGTCTAAATCGGTTCTCCGGGATTGGCGCACGGTGTCGACATACCCAATACAGTTAAATAACTCCGCCCCGTCCGGATCTGTATAGAACAACGCCGACATTTCCACCGGATTGCCTAAAGCCAGCCAATTCGAACAAGCTGTGTAACGCAGGATGTCCCAACGTATGAAACAAGCAGATAGGTAGACAGCTCTACAGCCGGTCTCCTCTTCCACAGTGACTGATTTTGTTGAGTGCACCCAACACATGAGGAGAGTGGGGGCGATGTGTGTTGCACCATGATGACGAGGCAACAGTGTGGGTAAGATATGGGAGATATGGCCTATCTACGATTTATAAATCAAAAAATCGATCATGCAAAGGTATTGAAAACGGTAAATTGACTTGAGTTAGCAACAGAAAGCTAATGAGGAATCGATATAAATTTACAGTTCGACAATCTAAGTTCCAAGAGAAGCGAATTGGAAATGGTACAATTCTCTTCGACTTTTAGACGAGGGTAATAGTACTAGAGTAACTTGAACCACTCCATTAACAATCTTCCTTGACGTAGCATTCCCTCTCAGAAGGCAAGAAGCGCACCCGAAGCTCAGGCTTCATCCAGGTGCTGTAGACACGAAAGTCTGTGTCGAATTCCAAACGCTTCGACACTTGCTCTATGTCGAACGACCAGAAGAGTTTAGCAACAACCAGTCGGAACGTGATCTTTGCCATCTCGCGACCTGGGCACTGCCGCGGACCAATGATGAACGGCATATAGGCTCGGTGATCGTCGTTCGCAAAGACTGGGTCGTACTTCGGATGATCGGGCGATAGCCAGCGCTGTGGTCTGAAGCTTGATGGGTCGTGGAAAAAGCGCTCGCTACGGTTATATGTAAATAAAGAGGTCCGGCATATGACCTGGGATATGAGATGAGTTAGAAAGCATGATTTTCATAGCGGTAGAAGTCGCAATTAGTAGATACATAACGCGGCCGTTGAGTCTAAGCTGGTTTTGTGCCACAAGAATACTTACGCCTTTAGGAACATATATGCCATCCACCATGGCCCCTGGACTGATCCGCGGCAGCGAGTGATGCGTCGCCACCGTGACGACGCGTAACGTCTCCTGCATACAGGCATTGAGCCAAGGTAATACCCTCAGATTATCTGCGGTGATATCCTCATAGCGCGAAAAACTCTCTCGAATCTCTCTCTTCAGCTCCGCCAGTACTTCAGGGTTGCGAAGGCCAAAGTAGACCAGCATGTACGTTGTC
The DNA here is from genome assembly GCA_022495235.1 of Xylaria curta. Taxonomy (NCBI): domain Eukaryota; kingdom Fungi; phylum Ascomycota; class Sordariomycetes; order Xylariales; family Xylariaceae; genus Xylaria; species Xylaria curta. The sequence goes on along the minus strand of MU375943.1, from coordinate 143,819 downwards.
ACAGACGTGGTGTCGTAGCCCCCGATGATTAGCTGCCCGATGACTGTTAGGATGTGTTGGACTTGCTTGTTCGTCTTGGGAGCCTCTTTCCCAGGCGGGAGAAGCTGTTCGAAGAAATCGGAGTGCTTGGGTCTATCCCGTATCTCGATCCGCTCGAGCACCGTGGCCCTCATGTCTTTGATCATTTGCGGTAGTGAACGCATGAGCCGCCAAGGCGTGAGTAACATCACTGCTGGGGTCAAGATTGGACAGATCTTGGTTGTTGACAAAATGATCGCTAGCATACTGGCTGCTTCCATCCCATCGAGAAAGGCGTGACTCTTCACTACGAAGTGTTGTCAGCATGAGGAGCAATAAATTATCCGGAGGAACGAACCATCTCGAAGTTCATGTAGCTCCCACCCACAGGCAAGGTCCGTTGCAGAGTCCATGGCCAACCACGTAAACCACTGCTGACCGTCAGAATATCAACAATATGAACTCTAAGAGAATCCGAAAATTATACCACACTGACGTCCAGCCCTGCTTCTTGATCCTGTTTTCTCATTTGTGATATCATCAAATCGATGTGTTTATTCAAAGTGGGTATCTTGGCTCTCAGAGAGTTGCCGCTGAAAGCGGGAGACATGGTCTTAGAGACGGCACGATGTTTCTCGGGGTTCCTCTCCCAGAGTAAACCGTCATCTTCATCGCCAAGCCCATCCATTATCGGTGTTTTGACGAATGTGTCCTTCAAATCTCTTTTAGGGCCGTGGATATCTAGCTTGTTTATTAGATACGGTAGAGTGAATAGGTCTTTCGAAGTTACCAATAGCCGCCTGTGGCTCCAGGAACACCAATGAATTCGGCCCTATGCGAACTATGTTACCTATTCAGATATTTAGTTGCTTGATCTACAGTACTTGTTAAAATCTGGAGCATAAGAAAGAATATAGAAATAAAATTTCACACTGGAGTACCGTATTCCTTGATTGTTTGCTCAATGACCCAGGGCCATTTTCCTGAAGAGCTAAGAGACCCGTTAGAAGTTTCGACAATCTTTTGGAGTCGCCCTTACTAATGATAAGCTACCCATATATCTGATATTGATGCAAGCTTCGGCCCAGGATATTTGGCCAAAGGATGGAAGAAAACATTGTAGATAGAGACCAAGATAGCTCGGATCACAAGCTACAAATACTGATCAGTGACTGAATACTAACTTAGCAGCAGAGCAGTAAGTAATATGAAGGGTTAAGAAATATATAAATTCCTACTATCCCGCTAACAAGAAGAAGCCACTGCCATAACATTATGCCAGCTAGAAATGACAATACTGTTGTCAGCGGTCCTGAATGTGTGAGCGAAGACATTGTTGTGAACAATTAGGAATGGAGCGTGGTCAGTAAAACACTGTTGATGAAGAATGAAAAATATTATTAGTCCATTTGTAGACAGAAAAGCAAAAATGACGTTCAGATCGGCATAGTCACCATGAGCTCTGCTAAGCTTAATACAACGGCTGACAAGATATCGGTCGACGATACAGGCATGTATGGTATACCGGTAAGGTGCCAAGAGACCCGTTCATCACGAGTTGTCTCTAGGAATAACTGCGCTGCTACTGGGTAACGCTTACTTAGCCTCCATGCACTTACATCCGGGGTCAGCGCAGGTGGATAGGCTCATCAATAAGTTACCGGCCGTGCATTACCTGACAAGGAAGTCCGCTTCCGATTTTAGCTTCACTATCAGAAGCGCGGAAAACATATTACGGGTGCTTATTGCTATTCTTGTACAGATGTAGTGTTAGAAGGTAACCTGACTTGCCTGAGCAGAAAGGACAGGGGTGTCGGCTGCAGCAGTAACAGTGTACCTAATTTGCCCTCTAAGTGCAAAATCGATTTTCTCATTAGACTCAATCTTCGAGGGCAAGTTGTCACTTGTAGTTCTTGAAACTGTTTGCTCGAACACATTCTGATGGGGATCAAGTCCTACATCACGCGCCGAGGTCTTGAAACCACCTACCAACCAACTGTAACATAGCCCCTCCTGACACTCCGGGCCCCTCTGCTCCAAGTCCCATGACTTGTACAAGTATACCTTGTAGAATTAAGCAAAAATGAAGAACTTAAGTTTTTAAAATAAAATTTAACTTGAGTTAATTGCATATTCAATTATGAAAACAGAAAAGATTTCAAAATTTGGTTTGAATCTTTAAAAATGCAGTTAATATAGCGCTTGTAAGCTTTCATGAAAGCTTAGTAGGCCTTACACTGGTACACTGGTACACCGGCAGCCCTCTGCTAGGCAACTATAGGCTCTGTTAGGTCCTTTGGCTCCTCCTTGGCATCGGGTCAGGCTCTGAATATTCTTCATAATCCAAACGTTTTATTGTAACAAGTTGCCATCGCAATCTTTATATTGCGGATACTACATAACATCCTCATCGTTTCTTATCTCTTTGGTACGACCGCATGAGTCGTCATGATTGAACTGAGTTACTTCTGGGACCTGGTGAGCCTGCTACCCATCAGGCAGCTTCTCATCGTCGCGGTCATTAGCTTCGTCTCTCAGCTCATTTACGATTTGAAGTTTCACCCGCTTTGCAAGTACCCGGGTCCAAAGATTGCTGCCGTCTCTAATATTTGGTGGGCTCTTAATAGGTAAGCCGATATCCATCAATCATGTTACTTGCTTCACTAACTCAGTGGGTTTTGCAGTATTAGCGGACGGTATCCTTGGGTAATTGAGCAGGCTCTCCGGCGATATGGTAATCTATTTATTGCCTTGATATCATGTCATAAATCAATTAATATGGGGCTAACAGAAGATCAGGTGATGTAATCCGGATTGCTCCGAATGAGCTTGTCTTTTTTACACCACAGGCAGCCAGAGGTCAGCTTCTACGCAATTTATCTACCTTCCAGTGTCTGCATAATTACTTCGGAGTGAAACGTTGATCTAATAAAGCATAAACAGACATATATTTAGCACAAGAGAAAAACCTCGAATCGTTCGTCCAGGTCGGATATGATACTCTCGACACAGGCGACAATGGAATTTCAGGCGAGCCAAACCCTGTCAGACACCGCGAAATTGCGAAAAGACTGGCACCCGCCTTTAGCAACAAAAACCTAAAGGCAAAGGAGATAACAATACAAAAGCACCTGAATCTTTTCATTGACAAGATGGAGAATTTAAACGGGGAAGTCATAGAACTCCGGCAATGGTCAGACTGGCTGGCGCTTGATCTTTCCGCAGATATGACATACGGCCAAGACTTGGGTCAAGTGCGAGACAGTAAGTATAACTACATGAGGTTATGAATTTAGTGTTATGATGCTTCTGATACTCACTTGTGCCATAGCGAAAGATTCAGTCTTCCTAAACTCAACTTTAAAACTCAACCTATTCCTCACATTGAGCCAGATAACGAGGAAGTTCTCCTTTGCCGCTCGCTTGATTCTCACGCCTCTTATGTACCTCTCCATTCCTCCATCTGTTTGGTTCACCATTCCGACTTTGATAAAAACAAATGCCAAGGTCCTCCAAGAGCGGATTGACCGCCGAGGTAATACGGAGCATTTGGATTACGTCGAGCAAATACTCCCCTTTAATAAGCCAATACCCGAGAAGAAAGAACTCTACCATCTCCAAAACGTAGCCGGTCAGCTACTATTAGCTAGCTGGCAACCGTTGGCTAATCAATTCTACTCAATCATTTTTTTTCTCCTGAAGGAGCCTGATGTGTATGCAACTCTAGTCTCGGAAGTGAGGGCTGCATTCTCACATGATGCCGATATCACAATTGGGAACCTCGCTACCGAGAACTTGAGATACCTGCAAAGCTGTGTCTCCGAGGGTCTTCGACTCCATGCAGAAACTGTTGACGGTTTGCCACGTATCAGCCCCGGTGCTAGTGTCGATGGACATTATGTTCCTAAAGGGGTAGGTTTCCCTACTCAAGCTATGCCTCCAAGCTGTGAAGGTTATAGATCGCTTGCGTTGTATACTGCGGGACGTATCACTGACTTTCACTCCAATTATTGCCCAGGTCATCTGCCAGATAAGCTACTTCTCAGCAACGAGAAGCCCACGCTTCTTTCACGAGCCGCTTAAATTTCGCCCAGAACGCTGGTTGTCACGCGAAGACCCAAGGTTTGACCCATCCTATGAGAACGACGACTTGAAGGCTTCAAAGCCGTTCAGTCAAGGGTTAAGGGGTTGCCCTGGCGGATCAATAGCCACGGCGATCATCCGCCTCTTCATTGCCAAGGTTGTGTGGCGATTTGACCTCGAGGCTACCAAGAACGACATCTCGTTTGATAAAGACTTCAAGTTTCTGACGTTCTGGGAAAGACCGGACTTCTTTGTCCGCATGACACTAGCTAAAAGACTACGCGATGAGTGAACAGGATTTGTATTCATGCGGGAAATTTTTGTCGAGAAGGGTAATTCTTTGTGGTACGATTGATGAGATTGTCATGAAGGGAATTTTGCAGTAGCAATGAGGGCAGAGTGCCGTAATGTCACGAGTTAAATGAAGTCTATTTAACCTTCCACATGATGCCGCCAGCCATAAAACATGTGATGGACTCCCCGAACACCAGCAAATCTAACAGATTTACCACTAGATTGGGTGACCGGTCGCTTATTGGTTATTCGTGGGACACAGCAATGCCGTCGTACGTTGCAGAGCTAACATGTAACTGATTTCCAATCACAATCGAGGCGACTGTGACGAGACGGCCCCAAAATGAGCCTCAGCGAAGATCTCTAACCCACCCCATCATCTGCAACGATGCGACACAGATGGAACTATAGTGAGTGGCTTGCGATGACTTGCAGGATTAAATTGCCGAGTCTCACGCCTCCCGGCGTTAATCAGCCTTTTTGAGAACGGCATGTAGGAATGCAATCGGAGTTCCATAACCCAATTCGGCAACTATTGTGATTTTTATACTAGTTACTGATTGACCCCTGTACAGGCGGGTCAGATTCGGCGGCATGAAGCTTTCGTATCGCGGCAGGAGACTATTCCAATCCGGGTAGCACCCCACCACTACATATTCCCTGCTCCAATCCATACTTAATTTGTATAGAACTAGCAGCAGGAACCATGTAGTAGCAAGGGCTCAAAAAACAGATAGTTGGGCGGCCTGTACGTATGTAGAAATCAACAAATTGAGTGCTTTAGCGTTTTTGTACGCAAAAATTAACAAATTAAATGCTTTAGCGTTTCTATATATAAAAATCATAAATTTAACAAAATTAATAAATTTAGCGCTTTAGTGTTTTTATATATAAAAATTAATAAATCTAGTACTTTTAGTAAATTTAATGCTTTTATAATTTTATATATAAAAATAATAAATTAAACGTTTTTATAATTTTATATATAAAAACAATAAATTAAACGCTTTTGCAATTTTATATATAAAAATAATAAATTTAGCGCTTTTGTAATTTTATATATAAAAACAACAAATTTAACACTTTTATAATTTTATATATAAAAATTAACAAATTTAACATTTTTAATAATTTTATATAAATTTAATGCTTTTAATAACCTTTTATATATAAATTAATAATTTTATATAAAATTTAATAAAAAAAGCTATATAAATTATTTATTTAAAAAACTGCTAAATTAATTAATTATTTATATTTAATATTTTTATATATAATATATTATTATATAAATTATATATAAAAACGTTAAAAATAAAAAGTTTTAATTTTAGCGCTTATTATTTTAATTAAAAAAAATAACTTGCTAGTTTATTTTAGCTTTATAAAACATTAAAACATTATTTATATTGTTTTTATTACTTAAAATAACAACTATTAATAATTTTTAAAATATAATATAACTTATATATGCTTAAAAATACTTTATAATTTTAATACGCTTATAAAACTATTATAAGTACTATTAAAAGCATTAGCAACATTTATATTAATATTAAAAATATTAGCAGTATTTATAATAGCATTAAAAGCGCTAACAAAAGCTATTAATAACGTTATAATTTATAATATTACTTTTTATTTTTTAAATTTAATTATAGTAATAATAATAATAATTTTTATTGCTTATTAAAATTAGCAGTACTTTTTTATAATATAATTTTATATTAATTAAATATTTTATTATTATTAAAAAAAACTTTATAGTTTAAAAAAACGTTAAAAGTTTAAATTTAACGTAATATAATATTAACAAGCTAATTTTATAGTTTTTGCAACACTTTTAATTTTTTTTATTTTTATTTAAAATTTTTAATTAATAATAATAGGTTTAATATATTTAAATTTATTTAAAACAACTAATATTTATTAAAATTATTAACTTTTAAAGCTTTATTAAATTATATATAAATATAATATATATTATTAATTATTGTTTTAATATATAAACATTTATAAAAAATATAACAACAAAATATACTTTATTAATAATTAAAAGTATTTATATAAAGCAATAACTTTTTTTTAAAAATATAAGCTTTTTTTATAGCTTTATATTATTTATAAGTTTTTTTTAAAATGTATTAGCTAATTATTAATTTAATTATTTTATTAATAAATATTATAGCTTTATAAATAATTAGTTTATAAATAATTTAATAGTTTTATATTTTTTTAAATTATGTTTTTTTTATATTAATAAATATTATAGTATATTTATATAGCTATAAATTATTAATTTATACGTTTTAAAAATAAGTTTTTAATTTAATATAAAAGCTTTTAATTTTTAAAATGTTTTAAATATTATAATTATAATATTTATAAATATAATAATTAATTTATTATATATAATATTATTAATAAATAATGCTTAAATAAATTAATATATATAATTAATTAATAAATTTGCTAATAAAGTTATTTTAATAATAAAAAGCTTTAATTTTTATTTTATAATAAACTAAATAATATTATAAAATTAAAATATTATTAATATTATAATTAATTATAAATAAGTTAAATAAATAATAATAATAATGTTATTATTAATTTAAAACAATTTTTTTAGCTATAAGTAATAATAATAGTTTTATAGCTTTAAACTTTTTATTATTTATATAGTTTAACTTATATTAATATTTAATAAAGCATTAATAAATACTTAAAATTATATAATTTTTTAGCTTTAGGTTATTTTATTAAGCTAATATATTAATATATATATTGCTTAAAAAATGTTAAATTTAAAGCTATAATTATATTTTAAACTATATAAACTTAATTATATTATAAATAGCTTTAGCTTTATTAATAATTATTATTAAAAATAAAAAATTATTATTAAATAAAAAATAAAAGTTATTAAAATAATTAAAACATTATATATAAAATTTTTTTAATTTATTATTAAAAATAATAAAAGCTATATTAAAAATTATATTTAAAAAAATAATACTATTAATTTTAAAAAAAAGCATATTAAAAAAGTTAATTTATAAATATTATAATTAATAAATTTATAGTATTAATATAAAAAATATAAAATATTATTATAAAAAATAAAGCTTAAAAATAAATTTTATATGTGTTGCACTGGGCACACAAACAAAGGCAGGGCTCCGCGGCAAATATGCTATATTGTACTGAAAATCTAAGCTGAAGAAAAAAGAAAAAGAAAAGCTATTCTACAAAATTACACACGCAGGTGTAAGTGTTCGCGTGCGCGTGCAGCGCAGTGAATACAGGCGGTAAAAGCCGGCAGTATTCTCGAATGGCAGTATGGGGCTGGTGTGGGTCACAGCCACCACACAAGCCACCATGCTGTCACTATATGTATTATTTAATAAAATTATTTTAAAAAAATGTTTTTATATTTTTAAGCATTAAAAATAAAATTAAAAAAGCTAATATATATAGTTTTTTTTATATTTAACTTTATATTATATATTATTTTATTATAATTATTAAAAAATTTAACTATAATTAATATATAAACTTTTTGTTTTATATAAATAATAGCTTATAAAATTATTAATATTATTTTTAATTAAAATTAAAACTAAATTAAAAACTTTAATAATTTAATAAATAAAACAATAAAATATAAAATTATTAAAATTATTAAAAATTAAATTAATTATTGTTTTAATTATTTATTATTTTTAATAAATTAATATTATATAAATAAATAAATAATTATAATAAAAATATTTTATTTAAAAAGCTTATTTATTAATACTATTATAAAACTTTATAATAGTTTTAAATTAGCATTTTTAACTAGTTATAAAAGTTTTATAGCAAATAACTTAAAAAAATTTAATAAAAAAGCTAGCTATATAATAAATAATATAATAAATATATTAGCTATTTTTTTTATTGCTTAAATTTAATTTTTTAATAATATAGCTTTTAATTAATATATAAGCTTATTAAATATTAAAACTTTATTAAAAAAAATTAAAAAAACTATTAAAAAAAATATAAAAAGTATTATAATTATAATAACTATTAAAAATTTAAAATTTAATATTTTAATATAAAAAAAATTATAATTAATAATTTAAAATAAAAAAAAACTAAAAATAACGTTGTTTTAATAAAAAATATAAAGTGTTAATATTTTTTTTAATAAATAAAAATAATTAATAATAATTTTAAAAATAAAAAAAAAATAAATAATAATACAAATAAAAATAGTTATATATAATAATTAAATATATATAAATATTAATTATAACTTATTTTAAATTATAGTTTTAATAAGTATTAATAAATTTAATAATATAATATGTTATAAATATAATAAAAGTTAATAAATATTAATAATTAAAATTTTTAAATTAATATATTTTATTTACTTTATTTATTTTATAGCTTTTAAAAATGCAATATAGCTTGTTGTATTAAATATTTAATAAGTTTTTATATATTAGCAATTTTTATAATTATTTTTTTTATTAATTTTTTTTTGTTGTTTAAGGTAGCTTTGGTTACGCATAGGTTTCCATACAAATTAGATATGGATTGAAGCAGAAGGTGGATGGGGTGGAAATAGTACTAGAATTAGAATAGTCTCCTGCCGCGATACGAAAGCTTCATGCCGCCGAATCTAACCCGCTGTACAGGCGCTTGGAGGGCGCTTGGCAGTGCCCCGGCCATCTAGTGACCGGATCGTATGTACATAATCGTTTCCCATCGCAGCAAGCGCAGAGCCTCGTTGGTCTCCCCAGCAGATCCATGCATTGATGGCCGTATCAAGTTAGACATCGAACTAGAATTATCCCGCTATTTTGGGTATCGAGAAGGCTGCCAGCAGCTTTGCTTTCAAAACCATGTCTTTTTATAGAGCTCGCAAGCCAACGGCTCACGCCGCATAGCTAGCTGCAGGCATTTCGACGCAACATGCATGACCTGGTCTGCAAGATGGCCATGACACGTCTGGCCCCTCCTTCCCCGTAGCCTAAGTATTCCTGAGGGCCCGTGACTATGTCGTAGATCACCAGAAAACTGCCTTTTATTCACGGCTGGGCTGAACACCCAAGTGAGCGGCATATAATCGATCAAACAAGCTTCATATCTCGCGTGGTATCACGCCAAGTCGGCAGCCTCTAGAGACTAGTCCAAGTTGTGCCGTCTCGTGAACAAAACTGCCGACCCAAGTCATATACCTCGGACCATGGGATACACGTTCGCCGACATTATTGCCGATCCTGGCCTGGGAAAGATCATTATCATATCACTTGTCACGATCCCGTTAACACTTCTAACGACTATACTCCGCCTTGTAGCAACGAAGCGCTCGAGCCGTAGGTTCGCATGGGATGATCTGTTTGCCGTGCTTGCCCTTGTAGGCTTCTTAGGCTATACTGTCACGCCAATAGGTGGTGAGTTCGTACCCTCCTCAACAACATGCTTTATTCCTTTATGACGCCGAGAGGACTGATTCTCTATGCCTTTGGCATGTTCACTAGCCATCTCAGGAGCTGCCGATCTCACACAAGAGCAAGCGGCCGTGCTCACAGCCAAGGTAAATAAATACATAAACATCATTCGTCCCGAAAGCTGCTTCCCGGAGGCACACACTCACGATGTAAATCTAGCTCGCCTACATCGCAACACCTTTCTTCTACGTTAACCAGCTATTTGCGAAAGCCAGCCTATTTGTTCTATATTACCGTATCTTCTGGAGCAACGTCGTTTTCGTGCGATGGATCTATGCACTAGCGGCGATCCACGTAGCGTGGTTCATCACCTTCTTCTTCCTTGTTTTGTTCCTGTGCACGCCCGTGTCCAAGTGGTGGGACGTGACAGGGACGCAGCCTGGGACTTGCCTCGATGGCAATGCCTTCCTTGTGTCTGAGGAGACCATTAACTCCTCTATCGATCTCGCCATGGTCGGGCTTACCGTCGCCATGATTTTCAAGCTACAGACTAGGGAGCATATCAAGAGGAAGCTGGCCTTCATATTTGCCGTTGGTGGCCTGTCCGGCGTCATCGGTTTCATCAAGATCGGCATTATCTACAGCACCCCGAATGACAACGGGCGTAAGTGACTTCTTCTACAGCTCTATCATGCCATTCGATATCACATCCGCGTCTGCTGACTCTTCTCTCATCAGAGGAAAACAATGCAAATGCATTTTGGGATATTCTGCAAATGGCAACGAGTATCTTCTGCGCCTGCGCACCCATGTACAAGACCATCGCCCCGGTGCAGGGTGTCTGGGCCCGTCTGCGGTGGTCAGTCACATCGTGGACCAGCCAATCGCTTCTCGGCTCCTCTAATGCGACGTCGTCGGAGAGCGGCAAGGACCGAAGAGAATCAGACCCGAACAGGAAGGACAGCGGGCGCGAGATGGAGATTAACTGGGGAGGTCTCGTCCGTCGCCCACAGGCTATCACTGATGACTCCTCTGTCGAGCTTGTTGAGGTCCAAAAACCCTCCAGTCAAAGGCCGAACTACACAAGGCACTTTGAAGGGTACGATATAGTTTGATAGGAGGAGCCGCTAGGGAGCTTCACAATTTGAAATCAATAAGAATGATAGAATACTTAGAGTGCCTGTTGGTTAAGAGAAATCGAATTCTTCAGATATTCTAGAACTACTTGTATTTCTGTCAAATCTGTGGCTTTGACTGACTACTCACCATCTTTCAAATGAAAGCTTGTATGTCATGCTTCTCTCTGGTCATACTTTCGACAGGGCTATTATCAGCTAATGTTCTTTTTCTTTGTCTGTGTCAGTTAGGGTCTAGAATGGATTTGTTGGGATAGAAAGTCAGCATTTAGGTAATGAAGTTCGAAGGATATATACAGTCTTTGGTCTTTACTTGTAATTATGAATAGCCGACCCATTTCTAGCAATCATTATTGCCTCGTTTATTCCTAAAGTTGCAAGGCTCACATGATTTCTCCAATATAAGATCACGGGCAAGATATCTACACAGATTCGCACGTAATAAATATTGAAGGATAAGGTATTGAGCAAATACACCCTATTGAATAGTTCTATGCCATGAAATCTAAAGTATATAGTGGTAAAAGATATTCACTAAAAAGCTAAAAGGGTAGAAAACGGTCAAGCAGGGTATGCTTTAAAGAAAGCGCTATACTCAAAGCAAAGTAATCGTAGTCGATTACTCTGTTTTGACATTAAAACGGTTCCCAAGGCGGTACCCGAGCGTCGAAGCCACGGCTAACGACCTAGCAGAGACGCTGTTGGGGTATTTGCCTCAAAGAGGACTATGTGGACCGTATCTGAGTACGCTTTTGGGAGCGTTTGTTATTAAAACAGAGTGTTTTATGAAGTTGATCTGGATCTCGTCCGGAACTAGCTCCTTCATGCTTGAAATGCTGGGGGCCTGAGGAGGTCGCTCGATACCCGGAACATCCACAATTCAACGTCGCTACGGTTGAAAATATAAAGGTCACAAAACGCCTCTAGAGTAGATTTTGATTTAAAAGGTATATGTGTAGATAGAGCCAAAAAGGGTAACTACTTGAATAGATAAGTTTAATGATATAGCGGTTGGTGTAATTGTGTATGTAGTTATGAGGAAGGGGAAAAAGGGGGGGAAAGGGAAGGGGAAAGGGAAGGAAAAGGGAGGAAAAAACAAAACAAAACAGATGTCTAAAGAGACGAACTACAATTCAGAGAAATTTGTACCAGGCGTTCTGTATCGTGTATATGTACTTGTGTTGCGCAATATCGTATTGCCAAAACTTCATGGCAACAGTTATGGTCATGATATTGCGACTCAGATCCCAGCTTCCGATGTAATCCCCGATTTCCGCTTCTCCAAGATCGCCATAGTCTGCTCATAGGCCTTCAACTGCGCTCTCCTACCCATGTCGGTAAGAATCCATGACTCCATCTCTGCGAGTCTTTGATCTGCTAAATAGCCTCCATGCGTTTCAGGTCCGGCGTATGTCGCATGGACCAAGGTACGCGCACCCACCTCAGTTGTACGGTAGAAGAGTTTATGCACTAAGCGCATACCTAGACCGTATTTGCCGTCTTTATTATCAATATTCGAAACGCAAAGACCAGGGGTGACGAGGTTGAAAGTGATCGGCGAAGCACCCGATTCGTGTTTTGCAAGTCGCTTGACAATCTCTCGATGGACGAGCACTTGGAGCAACTTGCTATCTTGATATCTATGCGCGTGTTGTTAGAGTAGGTATCGATCAAACAAATGGTCACAGGGGTAACCTCCTTTTCAACTCTTTCGTGAACGAATTCTAAAGAAAGCAATAGCATACCTAGCTTGGCCGTTGAAGGTGCTTTTATTGTTGAAAGCTTCATATATATCCGGAGTATTAATCTCGACGAACTTTGTCAAGCGGTACGCATCGGAGCTAACGATGGTAATATGAGGAGAGGAGTCGGAGAATTGGGCCTTGGTCTCGCGCAGTTTCGGCAACAATGGCAGAGCGAGCAAGAACGTGTTGAGAACGTTAATCTGCATAGACCGCTCAAATCCTTCGTCAAGCTGGTACTGCTTGTAATTGACTCCGGCGTTGCATAAAAGCACATCGATACGAGGCAAATCCTTCACGCGCTGGGCGAAAGCAAGCACAGATTCAGTGCTACTAACGTCTATATTCCATACTTCAATCGCACTGGCGCCGTCTGTGCGACTTCCAACGCTCTTGAGAATATCTTCCTTAGCTGCTTTGCCTTTGGAGGGAGTGCGTACTCCGAGGATTAGCTTGGTAGCGCCGAGCTTGAAGTAATATCGGGCAGATTCGAGACCCAGGCCAGAGTTTGCCCCAGTGACAATGATCGTCTGGCCAGCGAAAGAATGGCTCGGCGGTTTAGGGGTGATGAAAAGTTGGGAGTATATGAATTGCCTCAGGCCTTCGCCGATCTTTGGCTCGATGGGAAACTCAAGCCCGTTTTTTGCCATTTTTCGCAGAGGCCTGAACGGAAGGGATCTTCCGCCGGAAATCAAAAGGTCTCGGTTAATACGCGCGAGAATGAAGAAAGGCGTGAATAAAGGAGATGATCAGAGAAGCTCTGGTCCCCTTGGCCTGCTGGTAAAGGGATCGTGGCGCGGGAGGATAATAAGTAGTCATGCCCGTGCCCAATTTGGGCCGGGGATCTCTGGCGGCTACATGAGCGGAAGAAATTAAGTCAAGCAAACGGCCTGACTTTTGAGCCGTTGTCGTGATCGTGTCGACAACTGAGGTCCGTCGGTATCATGAACCATGTAGCACATTGTAGGGCTGCGAACGCTTTCGGTCATAGCTTGCCCTTTTCAGGAAGACGAGGTGGAGAATCCAACAGATCAGGTTAGTGAAGACGTGAGCGTGCATATGCATGATCACCTTGCAGCGAGCTAGTCTGCTGTCGGGATGGGTTACGAAACCCACACCGAATGACTGGTGCATATTAATGCATTCCGCCGTTTTTCATACTCGTGATTTCGTATTGTTTGGGTCCAGATTTATTTTCAAGCGGAGTTAAATTCAGATTCCAGCGCATTGCGGTTATTCTCTTCAAACAGGTTTCGCATCACCTCTTCGACAGAATAACTCGACATAGCTCGATTCGGGTCTATGTTGTCTTCATACACGACCCGGACCCGCGCCCGGAGGTCTGCTCCATATTGACAGGGTTAAAGAAGCAACGTTATCTTGTTTGAGCGTGGAAAGGATGATAGTCAATATACGAGATTAGTCAGGTCTAAATTGCCCTACTGACGAATGTAGAGCTACTTGGCGAACCTGGAGGAGTGTCGGGAACGGCAACATAACAGGGAGGAAGCATATCAACCCCGTTCAGCAAGTATTTTTTACTTTTTTTATCACTTGTAAAATTGTTGTCATACTATATAGCTAAATATCAATAATAAATACCTTAGTGTCTGTCATCTAGATTTGGACTTTCGTAGCTAAAGTATTGTTCAACTTGATTACAGACCACGCCAAAAATACACTCAGCATTAAAACGAAAGCATCGAATATGGCTTTCTTTACAGGCCCCTAAAGTAAAATAAAGGCACGGTAAAACTAGACAGTAAGCGATACTCGAATTCAAAATGACTACACTAAATTAAGATGATTTACCTAAAATCTTCAAGTGCTCTTTCTCTAAATTGGTGTCAGTTCTTTCTCGGCCTGGGTCGCCTTCGTAACAATCGAATCGCGCTCCTTTGCACTATACACTCCAGCAGCAACAAACTTGTCTGCAGTGGAAGTCACAGCCTTAACGAAGGCGTCATGCGTAGAGAAGGGCGCCTGCTCCCAAACCAAATCAAGGAATGTTGGCCCATCCGTGCCTGGTGAGCTGATCCCTGAGACCGGTACATCGTAGTTAGGGAGACCATCGTTGCGCTTTCGATTTGGCACGCCCGCATCTATTGTGCCGAATACCACTGTTGGCTCGATTCGCCGGAAGTATGACGAGACGACCTGTGAGTCACCGATGTAGTATGGTCGCGCAGTCAAGCTACCATTTGTAACTTTGAAGGTTGGGTCACCCGCTGTGGAGGACCCCGTCTGCTTGATTGCCGCCTTCGAGTAATCTCCATCTCGCTTCAAATACTGGTAGAGGGATAGCCCGAAGTAGCCGCCGTTGGCACTGTTCGGCTTGCCGACGAGCTGTAGCAGCACCGGTCCCCACAAGATAGCCTGTGTGTCTGGACGATCGAGCGCGCGTTCGATTCTGATGCTGAACGGCATACTGACTTCAATCACGTCGCCCGCCTTCCATGTCCGGCTCAGTGTTAGATAGCTTCCAGGTTGTGCTACTTCGCCAGTCCAGGCTTGTCCATTGATGGTGACTTTGAAACCCTTGCGGGCCCAGGCGGGCACACGCAATTTGATATCCAGCGGGCCCTGGCCAGTGACAGTCAATTTGGCGCTGTCACTACGTGGAAAGGCCGTCTCTTGCTTGACCACGAAGCCTTTCTCAGCCCAGTTTAACGTAGAAGGGATGTACAAGTTGACCCAAAGCGCAGACCCGTCCGCAGAACGGAAGTAGACAGTCTCTTGATACTTAGTGTGGCTCTCCATTCCCGTGCCACCGCAGCAAGTTCCCGTATTACCAAAATCACGAGGGGTTCCTGGAGTAAGCTGCTGAAAGTAAGTGAGCTGAGGATCCCTAGTACTAGTTGTATCCGCACGTGAGCCCGAGATCTGATTGAATAAGCCACGCTCGTAGTTGTCCATGTAGGTCGCATTATGCTCATGTAAGAAAAGGTTGCGCGCTAGCTTGAGCACGTTGTACGTTGTACAAGTCTCGGCACCGGTTGAGGCCATGGCGTTAGCGATATTATCCCGATTTTGGAACAGCTCGCCGTTGCCATCGGTGCCAGCATAGCTGCCGCCGAAGCCACCGGTAACGAATTGTCGGTGTGGCACAAGCCAGCTGTAGAAGTTCTTTGCCGCAGTGAAATAGTCTTGACCCCCTCCCTGCTCGAAGACCCTCAAGTAACCGACGAAGTTAGGCACATGCTGGTTGGCATGTAGTCGGTATGGGCGGCGCCGACCTGGTATATCGTCTTTGTTTACGACCAAAATATCCTTGTTTCCCACGGCCGCGCCGAAAAGGGACTCCCTGTTGTCGAACGCCTTGGCCGTTTCCAAGTGCCGCGCATCACCGGTTATCTGATATATCTCCGGAAACACCTCGTTGGCACCGCCATACTCTCCACCGATATACAGGTCCCACATGTAGTTGAGGTCGTCTCTAGTTAGGTTTCCTTTATACTGAGGGTTGTTCTTGTCGCCGATAGTAAGCGCTAGGTAAGCCCAATCCGCCATCTTCGTCGCGATGCTGAGAGCCTGGGAACTGTTGGTGTTGTAGTATGCGTCTAGTAGTCCCCGGATGATCTTGTGTTGTGTATACCAAGGCGCCCAGGTGTTAGTGTCGAGATTGCTTCCGTACACTGCCCAACGCGGTGGGCCGAGCCGCAACACTGTATCTTCCGGAAGAGCACCGAGGTAGCCGGGGTGTGTAGGAATCCAACTAGCCGAACCCGTGCCCGCTCCACCCTTCATCCGGGCGGTAATTGCCTCCTGACAGGCGGCCAGCTCATTGATCATCCAGTCGAGTTTGGTTTTGAACACCTGCTCGCCTTGGTCGACGTATGCTTGAGAAAGAGCAGTCATGTAGTGACCCGTCCAGTGCCCGCTCAGCAAACCACCATCTTCCCACCCACCGGGCGGAGTAACGCCGCTCGGATTCGGCCGCCCGGCCTGATTATTGAATAGGACTAGAAATTTTCTTTCGTCATATGATTGAATAAAAGCCTTGATTCGGTCTCGCTTCTCTTGCAACAAACCGTTACCTAGTTCTACTTGGTCAAGACGAAACGGACGCACGGGCGCAGTAGCACCTGGGCCGAGATCTTTTGCCAATGCATCCATTCGTATGACTCCATTGCCAACAAGTGCGACGGTACTGAAGGTTAGAGCTTGAAGTAGCCGGCGTGGGCTTGCCATGATCTTGGGAAGCCAGTCCATGGCACGCTTTGGGTCTTCACCAATGTGATATAATTATCGAGGTGGATGATAAAGAGCTCAAATATATGTTTTATTCAAGATCTTGGGCTGCAAGGTAGCAGAGCAGGCCCCTTTAAACATTTAGAGATCCCTGCCCTTTACCGGATGTTTCCGACACAAATACAGCACCTCGACAAGATACTACTTTAACGAAACGGAACCTAACATGCCTTGCGCTCTCTTTGAATAACACATGATACATGTAGGTTCGTGAGGGGTCCCACCACCGATGCAGAGCATTCCGCCAACCGACTGGTGCGGCTAATGACGTTATTCTCCGCATCTTAAAAATGATGCTTGCGCGGGGATGAATAGATTATCTTCTGCCGGCCTACTGGTGGAATAAAATCGTCTCCACGGATCTTGCCAACCCACCGCTGCTACCCTCGAAGCCGTGTACCGGGAAATTGGGCAGCCGACGAGCCGGCAAAACGCGGAGGCAAGACTCCACCCTAAGGTCTTAATAGGATTAGATAACGGAAACAATAACATTCACGAACGGGTTATGGTTCAAAGAATAGTGGCTCCTTGAGTTTAGGGGGCAGACCTATTGGTTAGGGAGACGAAATGTATGAGACGGCAACTAGGAGCACTCTTATCAAAACTATTGTCTTCTTTCATCTTGAAAGCTTATATGGTCGCATTTCCAAAATTAAGGCGTGTGATTTTTTCCAATGCTGATTTTGCGTCTTGTAGAAATTCGGGCAACTGTATAGTATAAGTCCTTTCGCAGAACTCGAGTAGGTTTCGGTAGATATGAAAATTCATTACAGGATATCTAAACTTGCTAATAGAAATAGCGTTCACAAGCACACCGCTTATATTGCGCTATTGTTCTTAGGTTAGTCCGCCTTGTAGGAGCCCATTTACCATCTCATAGATCAGCTCGGGGTTACGACGTATAATCCAACGAGCCACAGCCTCTCCCTTGTGGGAGTCCCTCAGAGCCGAATTTAAGTCTTCAATGCCTGGATGAGACAGACGTTCCGACGATGCCCTACCCGAGCCGAATGGTACATCTTCCACGTATTGGATACTCTCAGATGAGTATCTGGACATGTAGCCCCCAAGCATCACCTCATCCATGAGGCCAACTCGCTTGTTAACCCTCTGTATCGGGTTCAGGGGTGGGGGGCCCTGTCGCCGAGCAAGCTCGTTCTTGAGCTCATAGATAGCCTCCATAGCGATGATTGGATCACTGAGCGTCTTCTCCCCTAGCCTAACGTCGAAAACTTGCCACAGTCTGGACTCGAATTGATGCGTCATCACAGTTGTGATGAGGCGGCAGTTGAGTGCAGGGGTTCCTCGATCTTTCTTTTGTAGGTCATCGCGAGAACCGCCTGCCTGTTGGAAGTTGTGAATGGTCGCAGGAGAACGCACCGATTCGGGTCTTCGAGTGCCGCCTGAACCTGAAAAGTAACAGCGGGTTCGTGTCCCAGCGGCGTGATACATAACCTTTTAACATCAGTTTTTATTATGTGGCAACAATAACACTCACCTATCGCTACCCCGTCAGCGTTTACTGTGAGCATAGATTGATTCTTAGCATCGATTCCTATGCGCATATCGACTGAGATGTCAAATGGCATACTTTCTATTGTGGCCGGACACAATGAGAAACCGCCCGTGGCGCTCATGGTTGATGTGTTGTGGAGAAGGCATGAGTAGGGAATCCAAGATGAATAATAGTTTTCTGAGTGATCTTGCTGGCAGTATCTTCGGAATCATAGTCGATTTTTGTTCCAGCCAAAACAGCTGAGATCTCAGAGCGATCCTTTGCCCAGGAGGTAATCCTTTGAGAAAGAACAGCTAAGAGATCGCCGACATTCTCGATAGGTTTTCGCAATCGTTGGATTAGTTGGGATGCAAGCCAATGGCCTCGTGTGCATGTCCTCGGATCGCTTGAAACGATGTCATTCAGGTCCACAAGCGTCGGCTTGTCATCAGTTTCTCCTTTGAACAGGACTCTGACATTCTTTGACAAGGAAAGTTCGACGGCTGTCCAACCACGTGTGAACCATGAAGAGAGGACCAAGGCCAAGCATGGACTGCCGTTTCTTTTTCCGTCAACCTCTCTGCTCCAAGAAAAGTTTAGAAGATGAGCGTCATGGATAATGGTATATGACGCGTCAGTGTATTGGTCCGCCATGCCGCTCATAGCCTTTGCGCGGGCGTGCTTCTCTACAGGAACTGACACCGCGTCCCACCACACTGCCTCGGCCCCAAGCCTTAGGGCAATGTCCGTGAGGTACTTAAACAAACATGCATTGACGGTGCCTGATTTCCGCAAACCGATGCCAGTGCCATCCGACCAGACATGTGAGATGGCGATATAACTCTGATGTTTCGAAGCTAACTGAAGATCCGCTGTCCACGCTATCGACTGTGGCTGCTTATCATACAACGCCTTGCACAATTGTTCGTGGTCGAACTCAAATAGCGAGCAACGGTGGTCATCATCGTTAAAACTCCTCCCGCCGCCAATAATGCACGGGGCCTTATGGATTTGTCTCTCCTTCGTGGTATTAATCATATCTATGTGACACAAATTTAGGGTGCATGCGACATGTCGATCGTCTTCATATCAATTATCACTAGGTCCGTCATCATAATGTTCAGTCTGTTGCCATAGATGACTATGGTCCTGGAAGAGCTCAGCGATGTCCAAGATATCCCAAGTCTTCCGGGGACTCGCATCAAGTAGCCTCCAAAGGCGTCTCTTGCAGATGTTGGATCTGTTGAAGACCCCAATCGCCTGCTCAATGCTTTTGCTCGCTATGTGCATGGGCAAATAGTTATAATCCTATCTGCCAATGTTGGGCCTAACGCCGTTCGTGGGCTGGATTACGGCCATCTAGTCGATCACATTGATGACTTCGCTAACATCAATATCGGTATAACCGCAGAATAATAAACCCTCGTCCTGCTCATCTTTAGCCGCATAGGCCTTCAGAAGCTGACAACAGGCATTGACGACGTCCGGCGCATGCATTACCGTATATCCTACTTGCGCGCTAACCTACTTATCAAAGTCCGAGTCGTTGAATTCCCAGGGATGGAACGCGCGGCATGACATGAGGACAATAGCCCAATCCCTGAAAGTGACCTGTGAACATTTGGGGGCCGTCTTCTTGATGGCCTCATTTCGCCTAGTCCTACAGTTTGTCGCGTCGCACCGGTAAATACTTGCTTCTAGGCAAAGCCACCGAAGATCTTGTATGAATCCTTATCCAGATGGTATAATCGATAGGTCGAAAAGAATACGGTAAGTATTGTCGCAGCTAGCAGGTTCACGGCTGACCGAATCTAAATTCATGTTATATGCATCCCATGATGGCGCTTTTAAGAGACTGCCTCCGTCGGATGCCAGTAGGTATCCGTCCTTAAAGAGATTGCGCCATTGGCATACCTGCTGCTGGGTAAAGGTAAAGGGTGCCGGACCTTGATACCGCTCCATGCTTTTCGCATGTTGCTTCGTGACATCTACGCGCAAGCCGTCCCAGAAGGCGTAGGCCTCGCTAAGCTCAGAGATTGCAATACAGGCCATTGAGAATAGCGGATGAATTGATCAAGTCAGGACGGGTAAGAGAGGGAGGTACTCTAAGCTTTTTGGTTCAACATTCAACATGGTCTTGCCCCTCTCTATCCCTGTCTCCTTCCTGCCAACAGTTATGTCCCTTCCTCGCTGGCCAATGAGCCACTAGCATATGGATTAGGTAGTCACTGAGGTCATATGAAAAATTTATTCAGCACATGAGACAAACGTTAAGTCGCCATACTGACGAGCAAACTATTACATTCGGCTGCAAAACACGGGCTTTTCGAGGGGGAGGCCATCCGACTTTTCTAACTCCGAATCGGTCTCTCACGCGCTTACATAGTATCAATTGAATAACAAAGGAAAACAAGGGAAGTTCACAAGCGAGGCAGGATTGTTAGACTACTTTCCCAGGGCGCTTTTGTATTTAGCTCAATTATGATAGATATGGTAATATTGGTGAAGCACCTGATCCAGGATTACCACACCTTTGGTTCAACCCACCTTTAACCTTATCAACTTACAAGAACTATACGACTCCATCTTTCATTCGCTGCAACGACTGTAACAGCACTTGGGTGTCCAATTGAAAAGCAGTGTCTGTTACAGTACATAAGCAATGGAAGGGACCGCGCATGAAAGCCAGCACAGGTCAGACCTGCATAGCTAAATATGGTAAGATCATCCATCAGATTACTTCACCTAAATGCTCCACGATATTTCATCAACAGGGATGCGTTTTCAGGGGTACACTTGAGGAATACGACGTAAGTATATGCTATAGATTGGCCTCTATATTTCAGGAAAGACTCTTAATCGGCGCAAACACGTCAACTAAATTATTGCCTGTCAATGGTTAGATGTGTATAGCTACGCGATGTCTCTAAAGATCGACGAAAAGTTGCAATTGCTACCCATCCGTGCTTCTGCTGACCTCTTCGATTTCGGCTAGTGATAGGCGCGGCGATTACATACAATAATTGCAATAGAAAGATGCTACACTTATAACTGAGCTGCCAGGGACGAGAGCTGCACCCTATATGATGAAAGAGTTGCTATGTTTAGATATACCATAATCACATAGATAGTATATCTTAAACTCAAGTGCTCTTCAATGTTATAAAGAATTATTATATCGTTCTTAAATACGATCGCCTCGCAGTTAGGAGCTGACTTCGACCTTTCTGTATCGTATCTCAATTGGCTTCCGCTTCCAGTCTTCAGGGTCGTCTAATGGTATGGAGGTTCCAAGCGAAGCGGCCTGGCCCACAACGGACCAGACTCTACAATACAATGTCTATCTTGGACTCTGGACGAATTGGTCTCGGGGTTCCGTCCTAGGACTAACGCTGACGATACCGCGAAGAGATGGTGATCTACTTATTGCATTCACCGCTTTCTTCATAGCCTTCGTGGGCTCTCGTTTTTGGCGCATTGCTTGCCTAGCTATACATAGGTACTACTCTACTATCGACCCCCAGGATATTATCCATCATCAACGCCAACTAATACTCCGGAATACTGAATCGCCCGATGCGGGCTTACTGAAGCTTGGACAGCTCTTATGGGCTTGGCGCCATTCATCTTCAACACTTCGTATTCTTCCCGGTCTCCTTGTAGCATTGTTCTGCGTGGCTGCATTCACAACCGCAGGTGGCTTTTCCTCGCAAATTTCTTCTTCAGCAGGAACAGAGGTCCTTCTCAATGGAATTAATTGCTCTCTTCTTCAATCTCGGAGTTCTAATGTTGCCTACAACTCTCATGTGTCTCGACTTATCAATAACGCGCTTAACTATGTCCAGCGATGCTATTCGAACGATTCTTCCAGGCTGACAGAATGCAAGGAATTTGTTACTGAGCGTATTCCTATTTTCATCAACGACGCAGCCTCTTGCCCGTTCCCCGGTCCCGTTTGCCAAAAGAACACGTCGAATTTGATCCTAGATACAGGATATCTAGATAGTCATAACCACTTTGGGATCAACGCGCCTTCTAATGAAAGGATCCTCCAGAGACGTATCGTTCATTGCGCTCCTCTCACTACCATTGGGTTTAGTCGAGATTATCAAAACCAGCATGGCAACTATACCCTCTTCGATTACGGCTCCTCTTATCTACATTTTGGTAACCTGACCACATTTAAGACCGAAAGCATCGAGTCTAAGTACGATATCGCTACACATGATCTCGTAATTGCTGATTACCTGTTGCAGTAGGTCGAAATACTCATCTTTGAAGGAACTCGAGCTAATGAATCTATCCATGTTAAGGTATTTTGATTCATTTACACTGAACGGAACTCATGTACAAAGTTCCTTTATCCCGAGGTGGGAGCTTTCACGTACTGATGCTGACGTTTTTCTTTTGTTTTTGTGTGGAAATGGTGTCGTATTCACCGACTATATGGATGATGACTGGTATCGAGCGACACAACCCTTTAGGAATCTTAGAATGGTTGGGGATAATACTACACATTTGACATATCGCCCAAACATAGCTGCTTCCCCAATGGGTTGCGCAGCTCAATACCAGTTTTGCATTGCAGATGAAAGCAATTGCGGGACATTGACTGGTCTTGCCGACGCATTCGCTGAAGCCTTCGCACTACTTGGCATCAACAAAAGCGACGTTTTTGACACCGATATTTTCCCGACGGCGGAAACAACAAGTAGTAGTCCCGGTGCTAGCAGACTTGCCTGGTTGTTTTCAGTTTTTACCTCTATGCCTGGCCTGGAAGCTATATACAGCATCGGGTCGTCGGCTCTGGCTTCTAAACCAACATTGGTCGGCGGCGTTCAAGGGCCCCTACCGGCAACTCAATGGAAGGCAGACATCATATATTCCTGGGCGGCCCTACTAGCGTTATCACAAGCAATACTTGTGGATGCGGTACACGGGTATGTCGACCCAGCTCTTGCAGAGATAGAGGTCCCTCCGGTCAACGAAGCCCAAAGACAGATATGCGCTAATCAGGTATTCAACACAACTACGGATTAAAGTGAACGTGAGGTTCCGGCTGACAGACAGCGCAGAAAATACGGAGTACGGAGTATACATCACTCAACTTTTTCGCTCTTTTATTCACATACATCTTGGGGCTCGTCATCGTGGTCATATCCTTCGCCTTAGAACCTATCATGGGTTGGCTACAAAAGCGACACAATCATAAGACGTATTCGTACCTTGAATGGATCACTAATTCCACTCTCCAACTTCATCGTCTAGCAAATGAAGGTAGAGGACCCAATACTGAACCGACTTGGTCGGGCTGCATAGACACAGTACCAACAACACAAGCTGGTGTATGCTTAACCAGTCTGGATATAAGTGATGCTCAGCATCCAAAATTGGCAACGCCAAATTATTTGACTCATATCGACACCAATGATGAATCAGCTCACAAGCATGGATCAATTACCAGCGAAGAATCAAATCTTGTGGAAGAAACAGCCCCTACTATAGAGCTAAACATCGAGTCCGCACCATTGCTGGAACAGGTTCTTTCCACTCACCAAACCCCTTCAATGTGCTCGACCTTGATGGATCCAACTCACCCAACCCAGTCATCGCAAACTCAACAACCACCTTTTTAATAAAAGTAACGACTCAAGACGTTCTGTATGAGGACGCGAGAATCAAAAGTTTTGGAAACGAATCAGATTGTTGTGCAATGGCACGTGAGCAGCCAAGGATTGCAGGAACCGAAGCGGGAGTTGCCAGCATACACGACCCATTAACGTTGTAGGAATTGTACTTACAAGTCTTGTAACCTCGAAGAATAAACTCAACTCTACCTCCTCTTTCTTGTAGAAACAGATTGAAACACCAACGCCAAATGCTAGTTCCACGAGGCCATGTACCATAGCAAGACGAACGTTGAAGAATATTGTTTACTATTCGCACTGTGGCTAGTGCTAAGTCTCGGCATCCCGGCGGGCTTCCGCCCAATTACTTTTCCCCTCTTACCATCTTTGCTATTGTACACCTTGGTCCCGAAGCTCTGAGATGTTCACGAGGTCGTGTAAGTGTAGCTCGGTGCAACCACGAATTAGACGTCGTTGTTCAGTCTCCTCTCACACCCTACACCGAGAACCCTAATGTCACGCCAGTGCCTATAAGACCGCTACTTCCATTTGCAATACGCAATAGACGCCGGAAGAATTACTAGAAGGAATAAGATATTGCAAGGCAAGTCCACCAGCGAGATGGCGACAACGATAGAACGCCGCCGGCAACAGAATCGCCTGGCTCAACGCAGGTACCGACGTGAGTATAATGTGACACCCCGGTCGCCGTAATAGTTTCCCCGGTCAAGCCGCTAGGTCCCGAGTCGAGCTCCGCTCGGACTCTATACGGCAGTTGCATCGGGCGATGGTTCTTACATGTGCTGCATCAAGTTGCGAACATGCTTGCTAACATTTGGCCTGAATCCCCTTGCCACATATAGAACGGCGACGCCAGATTACCACCAACTCTATCTGGCAAACCTCATTCAATGTTGCCGGTCCGGTCTTCATGCCGACGCCTCTTCCGGTAGAGGCCGCCGGGGCCTCCGAGCAGTCACCGCTCTGGTCAACATACGCGCCCGCCACTGTTGATTCAACAAAATCGTTCTGCGAACTAATTGCCGACAGCGCAAACCTATTACTCAGTGGTCTCGGTACAATCAATATGGACGACGTCGAGCTACCAAGCTTGATCGCTGGCCGTCAAACTGGTTCATCCAGCTCATCGCCGACGCTTAGCGAAGTCGTTAATTTAGTGTCTAATTCTAAAATCTATACAAGAGTGTCATCATCTAGCATAAACGCCAACAAACCGGACCCAACTAGCCAGGGAAATGATGGGGATGCAGACGCCGACAAGGTCCGCAAAGGATGGGTCACCCCTCTCCACATGGCCGCGCGCAAGGGGCGGGATAAGATTGTACGCACTCTACTACAACACAACGCAGACTGCAACCAAAGAGATGGCGACGGACTAACGCCTCTGCTGCATGCTACCATTGGCGGCTATACTGAGACCGTGACTTTACTGTTGTCGCACGGAGCCCGTATTGAACTGGTCGATCGCCAGAACCGCTCGGCTTTACATTGGGCAGCGGCACGGAAACAGGAGGCCGCGTTGCGCGTCTTGCTAGAAAATGGCGGTGACAGGCTATCGGTCATGGACAAGTGTGACAACAGCGGCATGACTCCGTTACATATCGCCGTCGACAGCGATTTTGAAGCTGGCGTCCAATTGCTATTGCAATTTGGCGCCAGCGTATCCGGCCAGGTCAGATAATATGCGCCTCATAGTTATCAGAGCTGTATTTCTATTGTTTTCTGGTTTGCACTATGATCACTATCAGTAGTTTTCATAGAAACAGAAGTTATAATCTTCTGTTGAGTCGACATCTTTTGAGTTGACCACACAACTGGATAGCAACTGTTTGCGAGTTATCTGTATAAACGGCACGGGTAGTAGTGATTGGGCTGACACCTTTCCTTTACACTGCCTCTCTTTTTTAGCAAACCACAGAAGGTGCATAAGCTTTTTGGTTTTTTAAGGTATTCTATAAACCTTCTCGCCAGGTTATTCCATAAGCTTTCTCCCTGGGATTCTGTAAACTTTCTTCCAGTTGTATACGCGACCAACAGTATTTATCTACACCCTTCCCCCACTCCGTTTACAATTTGTTTCCACGTTCACCACAATTATCTACCATCAGAACATTCTCATCACTAACAAGGAGACCCATTATTATCACAATGAACAACGCCGTCTACTTCAAGACAACGCGTGCCACGTCGGCCCTGCATCGAATAGGCGCGGGGTTTTGCGGTACTGTGTGGTCCGACGTTGATAATATGCCAGATAGCGTTGCCATCAAACGCGAAGATGGTGGGCAAGGCAGATCCTTAGAAAACGATTCTGTCATCCATCAACACCTCTTAAAGGCTTACGGTTCCAAAAGTGCTCACCTATTTGCCATACCTTTGTGGTATGGCTATATTTCTACCGATGATACAAAAGAGATTATCCATCGCTTTCCGCAAGGATACAAGCCGTGTAACATTTTGTTATCCGAGCGTATCCCACCTTTGCCAAAGGTCGTACGGCAACTTCTTATCGACAAATACTGTCCCCCAACACTAGTGTCATCTATAGCCGCCGATCCCAACAATTATGACTGTTTGGTCAGACCATATCTAGGCAAGCGGCGCAGGCACTACAGAAATTCAACTTTCCGAGTTTTTAGCTTGCGGAATTTTCCCCTTCACCTCGACCAAATGGAAGATCTTGACCTAGACACGTACGAATACGCCCTCCGCATGGCTAAGGCACTCGCATTCATGCATTGGTCGGCACAGGTAGACGCGAATGACATAGAGTTTGTATTAGCGCCAGCTAAGGAGCCGGTTTTATCAATGTATTCCCCTACGCTCGGCAATCACTGCTTATGGATACTAGATTTCGATTGTTGTAGACCCATGGCGATGGACGATGATGGTCTACGGCAGGCGGCACGCGCCTTCTGGAGGAATGACCCCTTCTACCCACGGCCGGGAAAGGAGAGTGAAAGAGATATTCGACTTTGGACCCATTTCAAAGTTTCATATCTTGAAGCGAGTTCTGAGATTATTGGATCAGAGGATACGCGGCGACAGTGCCTTCCAGATCGCCTCATCAATATATTAGAAGCCGGGCCATTATTAGAAAGCGGCCATGCAACGCATAATTTCATATAGACAGTAAGATTCAGTGTTCAATTATTATTATCTAATTACATGACGTGATGAATTATCATAATCCAAAGCACCGTTCATTCGATGAATTTCCCAACCAAATAGTGCAATGTTATTTAAGTAAGATGTAATAGCTGTATTTAACATCCTTAAGCTGAAGATGAAATGTTAACTACAAATGGCAAATACAATTAAGCGACGTAATGTGCATCATTACATGGAGATGGCGGCCAAAGTGTCAGGACTCCGTGTTGTTACACGAAGAACTCTAAACTTCTTCGTAGACACTATCTCGCTATATACAGAAAATCTCTCTGTTCTGTGCTTACGCCTCGTGACACAAAGTGTGGAGGTGGCCCCCCTTTTCTGATCTTCTGTGTTACTGAAACCCCATTTTTAGGGTGAAGAGACAGCTGAGTATGTCCGGGCAGGCGATCTCTATGGCGCGGGATTTCTCAGAAAACACTACATTCCATCGATACCAACTGCAACGCGAGCGTCACTGAAGCGCCAAACCAACTTGCGAGACTCGATTTCGGTCTAGAGGCACGGCTTCCAGTATAATCACAGGCAAAAACATTATGTCTACGGCACCAGGTTGGGCGATTCGCCGTAGTGGCCTATGTGAGGAACTCTCGGAGTCTTCTTGCTTTGGGAAGATGAAGACGATATGCTTTCGTGTCTTGTGCTGAGATAGTGTCCAGGTCTCTTGAACGAAGAAAACGACTGTGGGGAAACAGTGAAGCCGTACCGAGCCTGCTGTCCATCCTCAACAACTGTGAGCAACTCTCGGAGTCATTCTCCTCTTGAACTTTGGAGTATAGTTCCATTCTAGAGCTAAGACCAAGGCGTCCTATGTATCAGACTCAGAATGGCAACAACTGATTCCGAGCATTATAGTGCCTACGTCAGAGTAATACATTTTGCTGCCCTGCCAATACAAATTGTACGACTGCGCTTACCGAGACTCCTTCGTGTGCGAATCACTCGTGGATAATGTTCGATAATAGTGGATACTTTTGCTGCGAAAATGGCCAGGTTGGCTATGATCTCAGAAATACCGATGGGTGCTCTTTGTCCGGCGTTCCTCTACCAGCAGATGCAAACCCGCTTGCCGTTATCAATCAAGGTAAGTGATGCCCGCATCGTTCCACGCCTGGGGTAAAGCGCACATCTTAATTGTATGACTCCTAGTATTTCCAAGCATATCCACGTCATCATCGGCCGCGCCTACGAGTCCTTCTCCTACGACAGCTTCCCCGAAGGCATATCCAACTACAAACGCCACTCCGGGAGGCACTATTGCAGGCGCAGTTGTTGGGGGTGTTACAGGTATCGCAATTACACTTGGCCTATTATGGTTCTTTACACAAAGAAAGAAAAGCTCGAGCGCGACAGCAAGTGGTTCACCGCAGTCCATGTTAGACGGACACGGGAGTAAAGACGGAGGAAGCCAATATACAGAATGCTATGCAATGCCAACAGTGGGTGCATCGGAGATAGGTGGCACTCCCCAAGCCGAGCTTTCGAGTGTTATGGAGCGGCGCGAAATGCCTTGAAGGTTGGACGCTACTGGCTAGTACGAATTAGAATGAAGGGGTAGAGGGATTCAAGCATAGCTTTATTACTATGATCGACAAACTCGAAGGTGGAACACAATAACTCAGCACTGCGTCCTGCGACTCTGTCTAGGCCTCATGACTCACTGGCCTCGAACCATTCTAAGCGATGCGAGCCAAATTAAGCTTACAGAAGCTTCACTCCAGTTTGAATCCATTTCGTGTGTTAGAGTTTGAGCGTTTCATAAGAGTGTTTCCAGAAGGCAAAGTATCCCAATTTAAACAACAGCGCCAAGTTAGATGATTCAATATTGCAAACGATTGAAGTGCACTGTGTTTTCAGGCAGTAATAGCATATAAGGAGTTTGGAAATAAGTTACGGAGACGGGTTTTAACAACATAGAATAGATTAAGCTAAAAATATAACTCAGCAATTTCGATAGAGGGAGGAAATCAAGTGATGAAGTCCTCCATATTGTCAGGTAACCTTAGCATCTGCAATCCAGCTGCATGAGTATTTCTGGATCTTTGATAGATAACAGACACATTCGAGTAATTTAATACACTACTTAATCTCGAAGACTTTTAAATGCACGCAGGCATAATTCAACTCCCTTTTCAAATCGATTCAAACGAGGAGATTAATCATAGTATTTCACAGACTTTCCTTTGATGATTTCCTCCTCTCCGACCTCGCTCCTAGCCTTAGCCTGCGCAACATTCTTTGCCACACGAGCTTTCACCCACTCGCCGGCCGTGATGCCGACAGCGGCTCCATCGGTGACCTTGGTGTAACCAAGACGTTCAAGCACACTGCTTACCACTGGTTTCAGCTCGAGGTCGTCCTCTGGTCTCACAAAGTATAGCACTCCCAGCCTATCTATCTCAGCTTGGTCAGGCGGGGGGGCCACCACCCGGTGGATGCTGCTCTTAAGGAATCCATTGGTCAGGAATTCGAGTGAGTCGGCAAGATTGACTGTGATGCTCCCCGGGTACGGCTTAACCCACTTCCACTCCTCTTCAGGGGTACGAACTTGGAGTGCGGCAACGGGTTGACGAAAGAGTAAAGTCAAGGATCCGAAGTCAGTGTGACCTTTGACCCAGACGTTTTCCAGCGCCTGGAATGGGGTCTCAGTAATGCTGCAGATGTATCGTTGTGTTTCGGAGTAGAAAGAGATAGAAACACATATACCATCCGGTCACCACCTCTAAGAAATAAGCAGAGCCGAAAGGGGGAATAAAAACAGGAATTAACTTACCTTATTTTGCTCTGATGTGCGGTGATGGTATTTCATATATCTCAAGTGGCAGTCACTTCGGACATCGTAGCGATGTCGCTGCAGGAAGAAGTCTTCCGGTAGCTCTAGGATAATGGCAAACAGCACAAGCAACTTGCCAACGACGTCTTCGTGGATATGCCTCGCGAAAGATTCGATCTTTGGGCGGTTTTCATTGATTACCTCCGGGTGCGGCCTTTCCAGCTCCGGGATGAACTTTGGGATATTGTAGATCTCTGTGTTATCAAATATCCCCGGGCGGACCTCACGAAGGCCAAGGGGTTTATAGCCGTTGTAACCACCGTTTTCGAGGTCTGCACGATACTTGAGCTTCTCCTCCGTTGACAACTTGAATACCTCCTTGCCAATAGCAAACTGTTCGTCTACCTGCTCTTGCGTTAGGCCGAAGTTAATGATGTAGAAGAATCCTTTACATAGCGTCAGCTATTGTTTGAGTTAGTGTTGGTTACGAAACGCACCAATTTTTTGTATAGCATCGAACAGTTGAGCTGCGAGCTTTTGCTTTCCGTTGGGCTGGTCGAACTGGGAGAGATCCAGCGTTACAAGGTCAGCCCAGTCAACTAATTAATTGTTAATTAAACTCGACTAGTTAGGTTTAATAAGGGATATACTCACGCTCATATTTGGTTTCGGGAAATTGGTGGTATGTGGGCAGCCCTGTGGCGTGGTTCGAAGTGCTCACTGCTGCTGCTGCCATTTTGAGGTGTCAAAGCTATCAAGTTATGAAGCTATTCAAAACATAGTCATCGACTTGCTTTAGTGCCACTACTTCAACGCTACCATATACTGCAATTAATATCCGTGGGGCTGGCACCGAACACGGCCATCAACGATGGCGTGATTGAGGGGCACTTGGAAATCCCGTAATCCCAGTCCGTATATCCTATTAAGGCATATTTCGCAATTCTCCAAGCGATGACGAATAACCTGAGACGCGAATCAAATGTCGTTTCGTTCATCAATATTGGAAACTGGATGGAGCTCTGAGGAAATGCATTTCCGTCGCTTCGCTCGAAGTATAGCAGTCCCTCGTACGAGTATTCAGAGATAGCATGGGCGTCAGTTAACTTGGATTCTTGGCAGCCCAAAGGCTTGGATACTGGGCAAGACGCATATCCAGGGACCTGGTCCCTGGAGTCTGTCGTGCTTTCGATGGGTTATGGTATTATCTGTAGCGAAATCGCAACCGAATGAGCTGTAAAAGTTCAAGGCCTATATCTGACCTCTCGATCTCGAAATTATGTCGCTTATCACTCATCTATTGGGATGAGCCCGGCGATGCATAAATTGTAGCATACAGGTCGGCGTCAAATCGATCATCATGGCATCAACAGCGAAATCCGTGATAGAATCGACATCAGCTGAGGCGGGCTCAACCTCTTCAAGATCCGGGGATGACTTCTATCGCGCGGCTCGTGGAGAGGTAGCCGATGTGAAGGGCAACCAGACGATTCAAGGCTATGATGGCGAGCGTATGCGAGCTCGGACAGCCTTGACGGCTGAGGAAGAAAAGAAGCTACTACGACGCATTGACTGGCACCTGATGCCCTTGTGCTCCCTTATATTCCTATTCAAGAACCTGGACGTGGATAATGTAGGTGTTACCTCACATCTTCAAGCTGTAAATCACGCTGACTTGCATAAAAGGTTTCTAATGCTCGTATTATGAACCGTGGGACACCTCGGAATATTATTACTCAGTTGAACATGACATCGGATGAGTTTGCATTGGTTACCGTACTTTATTATGTAGGATATTCACTAGTAAATCTGCGATACTCTGTTATGCTAACAATAAAATTCACAGATTCCCTATATTGTCGGAGAAGCACCCTCGAATCTATTGTTGAAATGGTTTTCACCATCGCGTTGGCAATCGAGAATCATGATATCATGGGGGATCGTGCTGGCACTGCATGTCCCAGTTGTCAATAAGCAAGGTCTTTACGCTGTTAGATTCTTCTTAGGCTTAGCAGAAGCTGGTATGTATACCGCAATGTTGGAAAGAGATATATGAGCAATCTGACGTGTAACACTAGGCATGTTTCCGGGAGTTATCCTTCAGATGACATATTGGTATAGGCCTGATGAAATGTCTCTTCGGCTATTATATTTCTGTTCGTCATATCACAACCAGTCTGTGTCATCGGTGACTGACACGGTCAACAGATATATGTGGCAACCTTTCCGGAATATTTAGCGGTTTGCTGGCATTTGGCTTTGATAAAGTCTCCGGAGCAGGTGGGCTGTCAGGGTGGCAATGGTAAGAGATGGGATCTACTGCCTAGAAGATATGGAGTAATAATGGCATCCATAGGCTTTTTCTTGTCGAGGCAATCGGAACAATCTTTGTCGGCATTGCCATTTGGTTTCTACTGCCAGACTGTAAGTAACACTCAACGCTTACGCAAAAACAAGCTAATAACAGAAACAGTTCCCGAGACGGCGTCGTGGTTGACGGATAAGGAGAAAGCCTTCATTCAAGCTCGACTCCCTGAGAATGCCCCGAGGGCCGCAGAACAGGACTTCAACTTCGGGGAGATTCTGTCTTCGCTCAAGGACAAGCGCCTTTGGCTTTTTACTCTGATCTGGGCATTGTTCACTGTGGGCACGTCGGGAGTCCGCTTCTACCAGCCAACCGTTATCGCCAACTTAGGTTTCACGTATGTACTACACTCGAGTCCCATGAGAGTGCTTAGTGATTTATTAACACAGCATATAGGACCATCGCTCAGGCGCAGCTCTTGAATTTACCCATCTCGGTTTTCGGATTGCTCGTCATCTTCGTGACGGGATACTTTGCAGACAATGGGCGGCTACCACGACCCATCTACCCCTTGACTTTCCTCATTATTATCATTGCGTCATACTCTGTACTTGTTGTGGTATGTTTTAAAACTCTAATGCCCAATTCCAATTTCGTTGTTCCCATGATCTAGCAAATTTCATGACGCATGACTTTGAGATCTCGACTAAGGTGTTTCTATGCATGCAGTACCCAAGCAACGGAAGCGTATACGCAGCAACTTTAATCGGCAACGCCGTCACAGCGGCCTGGTATCCAATGATGTGGCCGTGGCGCGTTCAGACAACAAGCCGTGCCACGGGTTCGGCGTTCTCAATCGGCTTCGTGAACAGTTATGGACAAATTGGCGGTGCGATTGGGCCTCAAAGTACGTCATCTAAAATTCTAACCGCTCCCCTTTTTGACGGTCTTTGGGTCTACAACCCCTATATCCGCCGGAGTTTTACGGCGGCCGTATGATCTGACAACTTTTCTAATCCCTGTCGAGTAGTATTCCGAAGCGCTTATGCACCTAAGTATACGGTTCCCTTCGGTATTGCGGCAGGATTGGTCGGTGCCGTAAGTAGTCCCGGTGGTACTTTTGTGTTATTGTTGTGGCTAGTTATTACAAGGGTGGCGAAAGCTCCCATGATGCATTCGTCCTCTAAGCCTCCTTATGTCGCTTATATTGTTAGTATCACTGTGGAATATTCATATGCTGACACTCAGTTGCAGTGCGCTATCACAACGGTGATCACTTGGTAGGTAACAAGACAGACGGAAAGCGACACACGCAAGTTGAAACGGGCGCGGGTTGCAGCAGGCAAACGCGGTGAGGCCATTCTAAACGATGTAGTAGATAACGATTTGAAGGGGGCTCGGATATAAAAGTATCGATGTTGTAGGCTGAAGTAATGATTCAATATTAAGTAACAATGTCATTAATGAGTAACCCATCTCAGCCATTGAGAACTCCATCACAAATTCAAATCGGCACACAAGCATAATTCAAAAAGGCGATTACGTTATATCTCTATAGCTTTTGCTTACTTAAGTCGTCCTATAATAATTGGGTCAAGTAGAGTATGTAGGTTTAGGGGGTTGAAGCTTTGTCAATGCCATGCATTAATAGCACCAACAACAGTTTATAACACTAACAACCATCTTAACCCTGTAGTTCAGACCACTTCGGCACTTCACATACCGGATTAGCCGAATT
The DNA here is from genome assembly GCA_022495235.1 of Xylaria curta. Classification (NCBI taxonomy): domain Eukaryota; kingdom Fungi; phylum Ascomycota; class Sordariomycetes; order Xylariales; family Xylariaceae; genus Xylaria; species Xylaria curta. The sequence continues at coordinate 109,718 of MU375943.1, read as the reverse complement.
AATTATGAAGGACGTCTCGATCATGTGTTATCTGCGTAAGAATATGTGGCTGAGTTTCAACTTTTATGAGCTATCTGCCGTTCAGCGAGTATTCCTGTATTCTTGTGTTAGATATCGAGAGATGGGAGCTTTTCAAAGGGGCAGCTTGTAGGCATGTTGGTCGGTTAAACTTTCCAAGTCTTACTAACTTTAATTGCTTGCGGTTGGCACACGATCACTGCAGTTAGGACCCGTTTTGCCTCGATGTTGGGGGCTAGTTCTTCAAACTGGATAGCTCGTTTTACTCTCCAATTAAGCTTTGAAGTATATTTATAGCTATATTAAAACATGTTTATATCTTATTAATCCGGCCCATAGAATAAACGTTATACTTTTGTTACACCTAAATTATACTCATATTTTACTATAGAAAATCACTTAACTGTAAGCGAGAGAAAGGGTGGGGGGCTTGATCGAGTGAGACATGGCTTATACTAAGATGCAGAAGGATTGGATTTCGCACGGTTTGCGACCATCCGCAACTTCTCCTCTCCTTTAGGCATCTTACGTCGCCTAAGATAAGACGCGAGTGCGTGAGTATGTCAGAATAGGGCCATAGATGACGGCCGTTGGAACACAAAAAATATAGTGCTATAGGTAGTCTGTATCCCAGTTACCAATCGAGTGAGCGGACGTCACATCGAGTTATTTGAGTAAGTGAAACCGGCCGAGGAAAAATGCATATCTACGAACTACTATTTCTTTTCGGTCCATTGCGTCGTCTAGTTGTCCTGTGGGACGAAACACTTGCTCACGTTTGCATGCCTCCTCCATATGCATTTACTGTAACGTTCAGACGAACCCACTTATATGGATTCGTATTCGTATTCCGTGCCGCTTTGGCGTCTAACAAAGGAACCTAGCAGCCCTTAGCAGCACAACTGGACCATTCAAAGGGGACCCTTTGGAAAGAACCATTTGTCATGAAGGGTAGAGGATGGATTGGAAGTGGGCGTTTCTATTTTCATCACTATTTTCGATCGGCTCAACTTGCAGCTCACAGATTCGGTTGCGATTATCATTTTCACTTTAGATGTAAGTATTAAGATTCTTTTTTCAGGGCAGTAGGCATAGAACCATGATACCTCGGTACCTCTGCGGAATTTATAACAAAATACAACTAATAATACAACAATAAAATAAAATTAAATGGGTAAATTTCATATACAATATAATATATTGTTGTATATTGTCATGCACTCAATGCACTGCACCAACAAGTTGTTGAATTGTCTGAGAGAAAAAGCAAAGGTGTATCTGTGCCCCGCTGAATGGCTCGCGTGCCGCGCCAAGCCACTCTGAGATTAGCTCTGCGTATCGGATGCTGCGCCCCGGCGTTGTTCTCCACTCACCGAGAGCAGACCGCTGTTACTGTACTTTACTCTGGCACCTTTTGGCACAGCTGCCTTCATCCCTCCTTACAATGAAGCCGGTATTCCGGGATCCTCAACCCGGGTCGACGCAGCCTTATGATGGATCACTGCTCGAAGGAGCTCTCAACATCGCCATCCACTGCTCCGTGGAGTCTTCCGTACTCAGGCTGCCTCAACTCCAGTCTGCCGGCCTCGTTATGATTGTGTCCGCCGCTCTGTGAGGACGGACACTCGGCATCGCGAACTTGCTTCAACACTCAACCACCACCCAACTATGCCCCCCCGGCGATCCCATAAGAAGTCGAGAGCCGGTATGCGTCTCATTGTTTTTAGACATTTGACATCTAACATCTGACCTCGTGTGTGTGTTTGTGTGTTACAGGCTGTCGACGATGCAAGGTCAGGAAGATCAAGTGCGACGAGGTTCATCCGCGCTGCGGCAACTGTTCCAAGCATGGCGTCTCCTGCGACTTCGAGCACCCTAGCGTTAGAGACACTCACACGCCGAAGCCCACTCCTGCCCGCGATGTCGCACCTCCTACTATCTCTATCACGACGCCGGCCGACACACCACGACCGCCCTCATCCGCCTCCGTATCCGCCTCTGCACCCCCGTCTGTGACGCACGGTGACAGCCCGGCCCATGCGAGCGACACCACCTCGCCCACCGTCGTCGGCGGCACACCTGTGCCATTTTACAAGACGCCAGACCCCCCGCCCCTATCTTCGTCGACGTCCAAGAAAAACCGCATGTTGGAGCTGAAACTGCTCCATAATTTCACTACCGTCACCGCTCAGACCCTCTCCGTGAACTCGCCTGTCCTCGAGAAGATATGGCGCATCACCGTCCCTGAACTGGCCTTCTCGAGTGCCACCTATCTCGCCGATACCCTCCTGGCTGTTTCCGCTCTCCATTTACGATCGAGTTCTCCCCATGATCGGGAGCTCATACGTGCGAGTCACTCGTACATGGCCTCTGCGTGCTCCGAGTACGGTGCTTGTTTGAGCAAGGGTGTTACCGAATCTAACGCCGAGGCACTGTTTCTAACCGCTGCTCTAATTGCTTTCCAGTCCACCGCCTCCCGAATCTTCGCGCGGGACGATATTAATGACCGGTCCGCTGGCTATTCACTGCCGCTCTCTTGGTTCCATTCTTTCCAGGGCGTCAAAGCCGTTGTGGCTGCAACCTGGCAGTGGCTTTGTACTAGCACCATTGTCATCCCCATCATCGAGTCACAACCTGCCTTGAACCTGGATCTTTCCGGCCAACCCACATTTTTCAGTGATTTAATGGTGGGCGTAGATGATGAGATTGCCAAGTTCGAGACTGACCCGGCTACGCATTTCGAGACGCGGATTGCATATCAACATGCCATAGCGGTGCTCGATTGGGTACACAAAATACCCTACACTGGCGCAGTCCTTGTCTTCCTTGCCACCGTGTCCCGCCGTTTTATTGAGCTGCTCGAGGCTCGACGACCCCGCGCCCTCGCCATTTTGGCCAGCTACTTCGCCCTTTTGAGATGTATTGATGATGTATGGTGGCTCAAAGGCGTTGCCCGACGCGAGATTATGGGAATTGTTTCTCTATTCGACCCTGATGATGAAGAATGGTGGCCTCGCTTGCAGTGGCCACTACGCATAGCGTTACACGAGAATTCCAAGATTCCGCCGCAGATTTGGGGCAGAGATTGGGCAGCCCAGACGGCAGCCCAAACGGCGAAAACGAGTCCAAACAGTGGCTTTGTTAGTCACATCGAGCTACTCAGCGACATGTTTTCTTCAATGCCACAGATGAATAGCGCGACGTTGGATCTTGACCCTGCTCACCAGTACCTCATGGAACAAGGCGGCATGATGAGAGACATACTCTTGCCCGAAGGCTTGGAAATATTGCCGGTTGATTGATCACCTTAGCAACTTGCTCCTCGTTCCAAATTGACATACCGGCGGAGTCTATTTTGGATTAGGCGTATCCAGTCAGTCTCCGACGGTCCGCCTACGTACTGGTGACGCGACGACTGGACGCCACGTAATTCCGGGAATAATAACATTGAGCAGTACACGCCATGCAAATATTTACGTTGGAGCGTTTCACAGCCACGTACAGTATATCGGCGTGGGCGAAAGCTATACTAGGTTGCTTTTGCCATACTTCGGTCACCGACAACGGCGAAAGCGCCATCCAATTACCGTCCACGTTTATGCGGAGCATTTTATGAACGGTATTGGAGAGGAACAACTTCACACACTGCATCCAGTGATCCAGCTAATGTGCGACCGTGCAGCACATAGTTGAAATGAATACTTGAGGAAGCACACCGAATAGGTGATGAGTCCTGTGCTTGTGCTCTCTGGTATTTATGATACCAAATTTACAACGATTACGTCACCTGAGGCGTAAGACACCAACACGAGCTCCGATGCTGAGAAAGGGGAACCCTTATTATCAAGACTCTGAAAGTCGTGTTATCTTGAGCCATTCCATGAATACCTGGGGCTCAGCCTCATTCAGTGGTTGCTTTGGCTTATGCAACGAAATCTGCATCCCTCCAGCAAGGGTGTTTATGTATTTTTACTAGTTGTATCGCGGAGTTCGAAGACCGCGACGTCTCTTCGAACTAGGAATCCTCGGACAGGCCGCGGCGTTATAATTGGGGGAAATCAGGACCTTTCAAACGGCTATATAAAATCAGTGGTACGCAACCAGTGCGTCGTGCTCCGACCTTGTAGTCAGTATTAACAATAGATTTTGTTCGAACAGCACTCCATCCTCAGGCTGCTAATTGTTGCCGTTCTGTCATGATAACATGCTAAATATTTTGCCAGTGGCGGGTTTGTCGAGGGAAACTACAAGTCGTGAAAAAGACAAGTGATACTGCCCAAGCGCGACGCACGAACAAAGCATGATGTAATTAGAAAGATTCCTCGACATTCCATTGATGTTCGCCATCTATTATGAAGACGCTGCAAGTGTACTTCGCTACACTCTAAAAGGAAGGCATTGAAGCTTGGAGCGGGGGATTGACTCTGTTCCTTGCTTCTTCTAACTATGCTGTAATGTTTCCCCGCATCCTACTATGATGCCCCGGATCCGTCCCCGTGGGGACGATGTCTTGACGCGAGCTTAGCTCTTCCTTGTGCCGAAGCGGCTCTTAGCTCCATTCACCAGGCCACATCGAAGTGGAAGAAGCAAGTTGGAAATCTCTTTCTTTCCGGCTGTTCCTATATCTATACATATATCCTAGGGCTCTAGAAAACTCAGTATTCAATTAATCTCGAATCGTTAACCTTGTTCATTGTCTAAATACGAAAGGTCATGAGACGAATAACGATATGGTTGAGTGCCTCCGTGCACTCAACTCTTGTCGCCACCTACCTCAATGGGGCCCAGAGAAACTCCAGCTGCGGCAGCTATTCGCACACACCAGACTATCACGAAAATGCAGGAGTACTCAAATATGTAAATCCTCATATCGGCACTTTTGGAGCATCACCAGATGATAACGGCGGCATGATCCCGTCGGTATCTGTGCCTTTTGGGATGACGCGCTGGACAGCGCAGACTCGAGAAAACTACATCTCGCAAGTGGCATATAACGATAATGATTCCTTCGTGCATGGTTTCCAAGCTACACACCAACCGGCCATATGGATGGGAGAACTAGGACAGACTGTGATCACGCCGGGCTGGAGCGACGAAGTAAAGCCGGCCTTCGAACAGCGTGGGCTGGCATTCCGTAAGGGGGACGAGGTCAGCACACCTTACGTGTATGAGGTCCTGCTAGATGCGGACACGGAGGGTGAACATGATTGGGACCTCACAGAGGATGCTGCTGGCGAAGGACCAGTTCCGGGTGGTGCTGGCGGTGTCCCTCAAAGTGTCCAGGACGGGCTGAGCCGCCCTCCGCAAAAAAGATCAACCGAGACACAGTCTTACAACCGTTCGATCCGAGTTGCCATGAGCGCTCTAGCTCATACCGGCCACCTAAGAATTGACTACCAAGACGCTTGCTCTGAGATTCCAGACAGCGCGCAACAAGATCCATATGTCTTCATTCAAACAACCCGCCAGAATTGGACCGGCCATATTGAAATTGACCTTCAAAGACGTGAAATATCTGGCAGCAACCCGCAACGACAGGACTATCGGTTAGGACCGGACAAACCCGCGTCCTTTAGCGGGTATTTCGTATCCAGATTTTCGGAGCCATTCAAATCATACGGGACGACTTTCGGAAGGAATATCTCTGAAGGGACGCGTACCGCTTCAGGCGAGGACCTCGGGGCTTATGTACGATTCAATCCGAAAACGACCCGGGTCGAAGTTCGCACTGGGATTTCTTTCGTCAGCGTCGAGCAAGCGAGGAAGAACCTCGACATCGAGATTCCAGACGGCACCACGTTCGAGAGCACCGTAGGGAAAGTGAAGGAAGCCTGGTTAGAGAAGCTGGGACGGGTGACTATTGAGGGCGTTAACAATACGGACGCAGAGCATGACCAACGTACTATATGGTATACCGGGCTTTTCCACGCACTGCAATATCCCAACGACTTCTCTGAGCCCACGGGAAGTTCCCCTGATTCTCCGCGCGTGTTTTATAATGGGTATACGGATAGTGTTCATACGAGCAATGATTCGTATTATCAATCGTGGTCGATTTGGGACACGTATCGCGCAGAGCACTCACTTCTCACTCTGTTCGCCCCGGAACGCGTGAATGGGATGATGAGGACGCTTCTTGATATCTTTGACTGGAGCGGCAGACTGTATGTATAAACGCCTCCTGTGCCTGATCCGACTAACGCGTTTGTACACAGCCCAATGTGGGCAAATATGGTGGAAACGAACATAATGATTGCCACGAATGCCGACGTCGTGCTATCCAACGCGCTCTCTCGCGGCTTCCGCTCTTTCAATATCACCAAGGCTTGGGCCGCCGTCCGTAAAGACGCGTATGAGCCCCCTGAGAGAGATACGGAGCTGCTTTACTACGACCGAGAGCCGGATACGCCTTATGAGGTGCGCGCTGGACTGACTAGTTATATGGATCATGGCTGGGTGGACAATGATAGGTGGGCGGAGTCGGCATCCCGCACTCTCGACTACGCATTTAACGACGCAGCGGTAAGCCTATTGTGTTTAATCGCCTTCTTGATTTTAGAGATTGAAAGCTGACTCTTCACTTGAAAGTGTGCTATAGTAGCTCGTGAGGCAGGAGAGAATGAAGCAGCGGAAGACCTCGAGAAGAGAGCCAAGAATTACGCAAACTTGTGGAACCCAAAAGTACAATTCATGCAAGCGCGTAATGAGAACGGTTCATTCGCGAATGACACATGGGGGTGGACCGAAGGCGATAAATGGGTGTACACATTCGATGTTCTTCACGATGTGGATGGCCTTGCAAATCTATTTGAGGACGGCCGTAAAGGGATGAAGGCAAAGCTTGACAAACATTTCGATGGCGGACACAACATGCATAGCAACGAGCCCTCGCACCACGTTTCATATCTCTACTCCCTGCTAGGATACCCAAATTCGGCGGCAAACCGCATCCGCGATATAGCCTGGGATAATTACAACGCCACCAGTGCCGGGTTGAGCGGGAATGAGGATCTGGGGCAGATGAGTGCTTGGTACGTCTTCTCTGCTCTAGGCTTCTATCCCGTCAACTCAGCAGGAGATGAGTATGTTGTGGGCACGCCGTTCTTCGAGAAGGTCGTCCTTCGGCTTCCTCGTGGTGTGGCGACTGGTGGCGAGGCAGGGCAATCTGGAGGCGGGGAAAGGGAAGTTGTGATATCTGCGCCGGGAGCACCCGAGAAAGCTTATGTTAAGGGGTTGACTATTGATGGGAAGAGGAAGGATAAGCCAATCATCTCCCATGGTGAGTTGGTGAATGCCAGGCTCATCTTGTTTGAGATGAGCAACATTCCTACGGAGTGGGGCTCGAGTGGTGAATAGTGAATGTTGACTGCATGGGAATAGGTATTTAATGGTGATTACGTATATTCACTGTCCCTGGAAGTGCGTTTCATTCACTCCCTCGGGTCTATTTGCTTCATTGAATATTCATTGAATAAGGTAAACGCGCTGTCGTAACATAAGGTAAATCATCCCGGAGGTGTACGTAACCAGCAGGGTACGATACTTTCGAACAGGAAAATAACCTCCAGGCAACGTTTTTATATCCTAAAAGGTATCAAAACAAATCAACAGTGAATAAGGTTCGTTGCGTATATATATATGGCCTAACTCCCCCAGACTTTTCTTTCTCTCCCCTCCCATGTACAACTACCAAAGCATCGGACTCAGTCAACCAACCGCCTTGTCAAATAACAAAACAACACAAACCAATTTCACTTTCTGGCTTCACAGCATTACATTGTCACCTAATACCTTAAGGTCACAGATCGTACATATTGAAGAAAAAAACCCACCAAATCATTTGACGGCGGCTCTGAATCTCGAGTCAACCAAAAAACCACACACGATGCCTGCAAACAACCCCTACCCTCTGGGATCCCATCTCAACGATCAACACGAAGCCTTTTGGTAAGCAACCACTATACGATCATATTCCTCGCTTAACTCGTTACTTTCTATCAAATCTGATCTTTCTCTGTTTCACCCTGTTGGCGGATTTGTCCATCCCGCTAGCACTTTTCTTTCTTCTGGGGGCAATTTTGAGCTATATTTGGAGGCTTGTGCTTTTGAACATCTTTGCGAGCTCGGATTGTCTTGTTTACCTGTGTATATATTGTTATATAGTGCCGTGGCATATACGGATGACTATCAAACAGATACTAATTTGCTTGCCAGCACTAATACGCCCGAAAGATGCTCTTCAACTTCGGGCAGCGAAAGCGGCTCTTCAGCTTCGGAGAGCGAAAACGGCTCCGAACACATCTCCGGATCGTGTGAGTCGTGTGAAAACGACGTCTTCGGAGAGTGCGAATCATGCCAGTCACGCCAAAACGCGACTGAGGTCTCCGGGCTCACCAAGACCAACGAAAAATACGAAGCCCCAGCTATCACAGATATCAGCACATGGTCAGAACTCCAGAAGTACCTGACCGCGTATCACCATCTCTCCTTGAAGAAAGATGCGGAGGTGAAATGTACCGATGTCCATCTGGATTGCGATATCTGCACCAAACGCCTGCGGCTCCCTTACTGGATCGACAGCACAGCACTCATCAGCGAACGCTACAGTGACGAACCTATGTGCGTACTGCCATGCGGCCATTTCTTCGGCCACCCCTGTATCAACCGGTGGATCAAAACCAAAGGCGACGGACTCCCATGTTGTCCAAAATGTCGATTTCTCCTCCTCTACCCAGGGTGTGGGCACGTAATCAATCCCAAGTCCCTGCACGACTTGGCAGACTACGACGCCGACTGCCTGGTTCACAAGGTGCCGAATACACGGAAATACAAGCTCAGCTCCGATGGAACATTCATCGATATATCACCACCAGCTAAAGAGGCGTCTAATGCTGCGGTGAAGTTTAACGTCCCGGATAATTGCTATGACTGCGATCGTCGAGCTCATGAGTGCGCTGTTCAAACTTTTAAGTCCGCCGAAGAGGCTTATAAGTCCGCTGAACAAGCTTATGACTGCGCTTCTAAAACTTATTATGAGCGCGTTACTAAAGATTATGACTGCGCTTTTCGAACTTATAAGGCCGCTCTTCAAAAATATAACCACGATGCTCAAACTTATAACTGCGCTGTTCAAACTCGTAACTGCGCTGAACAAACTTGGGAGCGGGCTCGCCGACAACGCACATTGTGGTGAATGGGAGTACGAATTGGGACAGCGAATACGCGATTTTCGCGTTCCAGATGGAATCTGATGGAATTTTCGGCACACTCAGCGAAGCCTGGAACAATGCATTGGGAAGATTTGTGGCGGAATAAAGGACTCGGAATGTCAACGAAAATATACCCCTGGAGGAGCATATGATGTTTATTGCATGGCGTTGGGATCTCGATTGGGAAATTGGTCATCATGGCGAGGATATGGGAAGCATTTGGCTGCTGCGCGAAGGAATCTGGATCACTTCTGGGATAGCTTCGGCTATATTCGCGCGTGTTTCTGCATCACACAAGCGAGTTGGGAAATTGCAAGCATGGCATGGCATGGCATTTGGAAATTCAGTCTCGGGTCGGAAGAATACAGAGGGGGTATGGGAGGCGCATAATTCATTGTCATTGTCTGTAACAACAAAGCAGCATTGGCATGAACATTCTGAGTGCAGATAAACACTGGCACAATATAATCGGAATTGTTCTCAACAGTCTCTGTTAATGTTCATTTCGGCCTATAGAAGACTATTGTTATAATGTTCACCGTCGACATATAATTCATCCTTAACGTGTCAGGCCATATAAGCTGTAGCCCCAGATCGATGACAACAGTGGATATTTTGCCAACTGCCGTGCCATCGGTATGCTATCTTTATGAGTCCTAATTACTAAGTTTTCCATATAATAATTGTTATTTCAGAACACATAGCGTTTGTCATTCCGCGAGTACTGGCGTGGGTCTTAATTCTATAGTGTAATCCAAATTCGTGTTTTCCAATACGGCCCGGCAACTGATTTTTAAGACACGTTCATAACCTTCTTCTTTGGTAGCAACATCAAGAACCAGCTCGATCTTCGAGTAACCCTCTTCATTTCTAAGTATTAAACCAATGCAAGTGATACACTACGAACTTATCCAATAAAAAGGGGCTTGTATTCAAGCCAAGGATATAGGAAACTTAACCACCTAGAACTCACTTGATTCGCCACCTTGGTTTCCGTTGGTCTGGATGCCTATTCAATCGATACACGCTCTATCCGATAAATGGTTCTCAATTGAATTTACTGTTTACTAGTTTTGAATTTAGATTACCTCCTTGGCTGGGGCTAAAATGTATTTAAGTCTACCCGAGTCACTTTAGTATAAAACTGTGTCGTAGAAACGACAGGCACATGTAGCCTGAAGTAATGTAGACACAAACACGCAATTAAAACAGCTATTTTCAAGTTTTGCAAAAAAAAAGTTAGTTGAAGCTATATGACAGTAATCCAAGGCATTTTACTATCGCATCCAAGGATTATGTGGGGTATGGTATTACAACTCGTATGATACATTATGTAAGCAGTGCTCAATTCTCCCCTCTGCCAATTTGGCATAGTAAGATCGAGTATGTGTTCCTCTCGATTAGCATCAACACCCACCATGACACTACGCGGCTTATTTAAGTATCTTTATTGCAAAGCACTAGTCACTCTTTTACGTACATTCGTCGCCGTCGTCGGTACCTCGTCTGTGCACCGAAGTAGAGCGCTGGTACCACGCAACTCACGAGTACAAAGAGGCATCCAGATCCCGTCTCGCGATAAGGGACGCTACATAGAAGCAGACATTTACTGGCCAGATGGGCTTACTGGAGGCGTCCCGCCGGTTCTTGTGAACTGGCACGGAAGCGGCTTCATCATGCCGAATTTCGGGTCCGACGCATTTTTTTGCTCCCGAGTAGCTCGAGATGCCGGCATAGCTGTACTCGACGTGGATTATCGTAAAGGCCCGGAGACGCCTTATCCAGGTGCAGTACATGATGCCGAGGATACCCTCTTGTGGGTCTATTCGCAGAAACACCGTTTCGACTCTGCCCGCATCGCTGTGTCTGGCTTCAGTGCAGGTGGGAACATCGCACTTGTCGCGGCGACGAAGCTGCGGAAGAAATTTGCCTCGCTCATCGACATACATGCCGCTCTGCTTATGTATCCCCTCGTTAATCTGGCGGCTCCGCCCGAGACCAAGACGGTACCGAGGCCAATCCGTCCATTTAAGCCGTGGTTGTTGCACTTATTCAATGATTCTTATGCGCCGGATCCAAACACAAGGACGGACCCAGCAGTATCTGGATATTTTGCTGATACAGATGACTTCCCGCAAACTGTTGCACTCATGACTTGCGAGGGGGACGTTCTGAGGCCAGAAGTGGAAGAACTTGGTGAAAGGCTCAGATGGAACGATAAAAATGGAAAGAGGATTATCGAACACGATTTGAAGGGTGTTCGCCACGGTTTCGATAACTCCAACATCGTTGATGGAAGTATTGAACATGTGCGACGCGAGGAACTCTACACCTTATCGATAGATATTCTTAAGGATGTATTTAATCCATGAGAGTTTGAGGCGTGCGTTAATGCGCCACTCAAAAGGCAAATATCTTGCAGAAGCCCATTTCGCTGTGTAGAACCACCCTGAAATTGTAAATATGTTTACGACCTAACATGAGTAAGTTGCGACGACGCCTTTAGCAACAGTCATATTGAGAAAGGTTAGAGAGTGCCAGTCAAGACCATCCTACGTTAGGGAATTGCTAATCAGGTTTGGAGCAATCTGGCTTGGTAAACAGAGAATTCGATTAACGAGTGAACTGAGCTACGTAGGGCACATGAGTGTCTCCTCATTTGAGCTACTCCAAAAAGTTCCTTGTTCCTTATCAATATCGCATCGTTCTAATGACTCTGTCGTGATCTCTTAGATAAATTCCCAGGTGACTGAAACACGTCCTTGGTCGCGGTTGGCCAGCTTGTCGAAGACGGTCGGAGAGACACTACATATAAAAGTCAACATCTCCTCTTTCCATACCGGGTAGCGACTGGGAAGGAGTGATTGTGCCTTTAGGACAAGGCAGTGAGAATAGAGTTATAAGACTTACTCGATGGCATCGGCTGCGCAACCAGGGCATTTGTCTACTACCTTGGCGGTAGTTGACTTGCCTTGATAGTGAATATTGATAGTCTTGCCGCAATTTCCGTCTTTAGAGGGTGAAAGGGCCACGACGGCATCGCCGTCGCCATTCGTCCATCCACAGGAGCCCTGTTTAATTGAAATGTCAGTCGCGATCTATAAGTCCCGTACTAAAGAGCTTGCTAGATCGTACAAAACAATAAGACTAAGAGATCAGGCACGGAGGGTCTTATACTTACTAGACCAGGGTTGTACCATGTCATATCCCCAGAGTAAGCGAGGACTGGGCCAACAGCCATGATCATGGCAATGAGTGACTTCGAGACGGAAACCATGTTTGCGACTGCCTAGTAGGAGGGAATGAATGAACTGAACAGTCAAGGAGAATAGTGGTTTGATGATAGGTTGATTGTGAAGTCAGTAGTGCTAGATTTGCGCGTGAGAGAGAAGAGATTTCTATGAAAAGAATATGGTGTCTTGTAGGCCTTTTATGTTGATCTGATCTTGTCACACTTCTGAAGTCAAAATCTTGTGGTCGTACCGTGGTGCCCCTATTGAACTGCCGAAGCTGAGGATTGATCTCTACGTGTCACGGTACCTGAGTACAGATGCGGAGGCACGGAAACATGTAAAGAAACGTTTTGTTAGATGAAGTCTCTGAACCCGATTGGGGCTCGCAGAATTCTTGTGGTATATTGTTATGATACATCCAGACCCTCCACCTAGGCTAGGGAGAAACGTGTGAGCTTTGAAACTAGCTATTGGTAGGTTTTCCAAATAAACGCACCACGGGTGAGTTTCTACACTTGAGGCTCGGTACGACAGCGAATTTTCGCAGAGAATGTATCGGTTTTTTCTTTTGTTGAACACTTTTATGATGCCGGGAGCGCCAAGAATAGAAGCGAAATCTGCTCAGTGTTTCTAGATCATTCCCTTACTTCTAGTATGTCTATAGGCGTTTCTCAGCCCTTTTCTTCTCGAATTATATCATTAGACGTCGCATATGCGGGGGAAGGATGTACAGGAAACGAACAAGCGAGGCAAACATAAGTTCTGAAACTTGTTGGACCATGAAGAAACGATGCACAGCCATACACAACATCATCAACGTGTTTTCGGCTGTTCTAGGCCCATCAAATCAGTTAAAATCTGCGCTCCAACATAGCCATCAATACTGTATGGAGGTTTCGGCCGAGTTCTTAATGGTGAGCATACGATGGCTGCAAACAGACCAACTGGCCGTTCAGCGTACAGAGTAACAATTCGCATTGCACGAGCTTGGACAAGTCGGTTTTCGTCAATATCAACGAAAAAGGGCAAGGATCTTCAAAGCCTATCCGCCTCACTCTGATGCTGTCATCTGAGAAATTGGATTCGGTTTCAAGGGGACAATGCTTACGTGAGTACCGAGGGCACATTTTGTGTTGTGTGACTAGAACCCTCGGAAGACGGTAAATGTCTTTTTTTAATTCCCTTACATCAAATTCCTCACATCGAATTTGAAATTACCTCATTACAACCCAAGCAACAAACGTGGTTGCTGCCACGGTATGGCTGCCTTTTCGCAAGCTGAGTGATTCAGATCCTCATGGTACTAAAACAAGATACCAAACAATTCTTTTCTCTAGTAACGGTCGACTACTTCGGTAGAATTTACCTCGTTGGAAGTTACTGGGGAAAGTCAATTCATTACCCCTGCCAAGACCGAAGTACCTCCCTTGCTTCAATTCATGTCGTCTAAAACAGTGGCGTTAGTAGATGCAAACACTGACGGCAGGGGGAACCAAGAGATCAGATCTCGCTTGTTGAACCACCGTGGAACATAGAAGCTTAGCCTTCGCTTTGGCAATAAATACTATATACGAAATTAAACCCCCTTGGTTAATAAACGTGTTGTGGTGTACGCAACTGAATGACAACACAAAAGAAAAAGCCTTCAGACCCACTCAGTTTCTGCTTAGCTGCTAGGATAAGGCGTGTACTTAGTTCTGTGGCTTCTTGCATTGAAATCTAAAAGCCTCGAAATTAATTTCTGTATTATAAAAATGGTTCCTGAGGTCTTGATTGATCACTCGTGCTGAGAGGAACACTTGGCTCTAAGTTTTAAGTTTTACATAGTAGGATAGTATTGCACATAGAGAAAAGCAACCGGGTGATCAACTATGTGTATATTAAATCTAATCCGATGCAAACCAAACGAACATTTTATCACCACAGTTATTCCCAAGGAAGCGAAAAAGATTTTCCGTAATAACAAGTGACACCTATTGGGTTTTCGATCCTATAACTCTTCTCTGACTTATCATCCTATTCTAGGGTACAAAGAACATCTCCGAATGCTAGTTTAGGGAGGATTATGTCAATCTCCTTTAGCCTGCGCCTGGATTGAAGCTCGGGTAGATCCAGCAGTCCGAGCCACCGGCTGTGTATGTGAAGTCCTCGATTTCACCAACAAACTCACAAAGCTCACCTTGGATGAAGTTGACTGCATGGCAAAACCAATAGTCATCGTCCTGACGAACTTCTAGTCCTGCATCCTGGGCTCGCTTTGCCTTTTCAAATGAACCAGTGCACTAGAAATTTACGTCAGCCACAGGTGCCAAGGTGATAAGTGAGAAGACTCTGCCCGGTCCTTCAGTTCAATCAACTTACCGCATAGATGCAGTCTTGGAAGCTTGCGTTGTTCGGAACGACCTTGGTCTGGGAAGGATATTTCTGGTTGCATCGAACTGAGATCGTTAGCGGTCACGGTCATGCTCATTGACTCTAGAGCGGAAGATACTCACTATCACACCTTGCATAACCCCTAAAGATGTAGTCGTACCAATTATTGTCGATTGAGTAGGGGCCATAAGTATAGCCGCCTTTGTATGGGCCGCATTTGCAGACTTCAGCCTCCCAGTCCACAGGGTTGGCGGTTGGATCAGGGACCTCGCAAGATGTAGTAGGAGTAGGTGTTGGTGGAGCAGTACCAGTACCTGGACACTTCGCGAGCCTTGGACCTATACCCCCCAAACGCGCTTCGAGCTTGAGAGCACGGTCTGCCCGGTCTACGTGATAGGTGGTAGCGCCCAGACTCACAAGCCCAAAGAGGCTTGCTAGAGCCTTGCCGAAGAGCATTTTAGAACAGGTCCTCGCTAGTTCGTGATGGTATCAGGAAATCGATAATATTCGTCGATTTATAGATGTAGAAGAGTGTATCGTAGAGGATAGACATGACTGATGGCGAGGGATTGGCCGCTTTTATAGCCCGACTTACTTTCGTGCCATGCTTGCATGTTGTTCGATGCCCACACTCTCAGCCCCATGCAGGCTTAGTAAATTGGGCCATAGTCATCGAGTCGCCAAGCATATCAGTATCAATAGACCATCAGAATACTCCAATGTTTAGTGTTGCCAAGATGCAAAGAGATGAATAATTGCAACTCTACAGGCTTCTTATGGCTTACACTCTCCACCTACAGCATGGGACCCTAGAAAGAACTTTTTCAAACTCGACTGATACAGAAACATATAGGAACTACATGGAAATCTAGCCGCTTGCAATACGCCGTATCTTTATTGTCAAGCCGATTCCCGGGTATCGCACAAGTTGAGCGACTTTCGGCTATGTGGGGTGAAATATTGTTGCTGGATGAGTTGTGTTCAAGATTCTGACAATAGTAAAATGCCCTCCTTTATACATAAGTACAAGCTTGGCATAGATATAATAGGTGAAGTATGCGGTGGCCGCTGAAAGGGGCACCGTTTAAGGCACAGCAAGACAGATTCAGATTAGCATTAATAAGAAACGCCCAGCATGACACTGAAGTAGGCAGGTTATGTGACTGTTGTAGTAATATGTTGTCAGTATATTCTTGATATGGATTTTTGACGATCGAGACGGCTGTAATATCGAAAGGGGGCTATCAAGGAACTAAGGAGTGACCATTTATAGCAGAAACCTTGACAAGAACCGTGCAATTTATACTCAGACAGTCCAAATATGAATTGAATGCATAAAGATAAGATAATGGTAAAGTGGGAGACTGCCTTTCAGAAAAAGATGCCTTGAGTATAATTATAAATCACCCTGGCCCAGCAAGTTGAACAAACGCATCGCGCGGAACCAGTTCTTGAAGTTCGTACGTATGAGCTCCTGTATTCTAAGAATCAGGAAGAGCTTCTTCCACGCTCATTCTCGCTTACAGCCTCAATAATCGATAAAAGACTTGCCAACCTGGTCCAACCATTGAACGAAACGATGGTGATCGAAACAGCTAGAGTTATTATTTGGTGAAGTACGCAGCCTACTCAAGCAGTATTGTGCTATTCTGGATCTCCGTTTACTTATCCTTAATTTTATAGACTTTTCGGTTTAGAATTTATGAAATCATCTGGGTAAATTGAAATATTCTTTGCTAGTTTTGGGAAATTTCATTCTCGGATGCTACAGAATGAGATTATCAATCGAAGATACCACAATTGAATGGAATGTTATGCCATTTTCAAAGGTCGAAATAGAGAGTCCTGTATATTAAAGTATGAGAAGTGTTGACGCAACCCTTTGTTAGAAGCAATAAAACGAGGAGAGCTACGCCAACTTTTACGTAAATCAAATTGACAACTCTTAACCGCGCGAATAACTAGGACAACCCTTGAACGATTTGGCCAAAGAACCAAATAAGTCCTGAATATCTTTGTTACTTTTTCTATCATTATATACGTTTTATTTTAGCAGTGTCGTTTCAATTCTATCCTGTGTCAATCTTTCTTTCATTTAGAGTTCTTTGGGCTACTATTATTTGATCTTTGATTGAAGTAGCACAAGCATAAGAATAAGCCAGCGAACCCATATCAACTTGGTAGGAAGTCATTCGGTTAGATTCACAGGCAACGATTCTTCAATACTTCTGAAAATAAAAACTGGGTCAATCATATTCAGTTAAGCAGTTTTAAGTCATTTCATAGGACGCGAGAAGACGGTGCCGATCCATTAGGACTGTTTACATACGCAAGAAACAACTGGGTCCTATTCTCACTAGGCATCCATTCTTCGTGATACTTGTGCTACCAGTTTACCTACCTGAGCACTCAAGAGTCTGAACTTCACAAGAAAGCCTAGTCCTTCATCTGACTAAACTACATACATAAACTACGCCGTATTATTCGACAAAACCAAGTGGCGCATATGGCTCAACAGTCACGCCTAGCTCCATTCGGCCTTCAAGACTTCCCCACGGAGGTCCAACCTCCAATCACCTCGAACAGCGTAACAAATTTCGACCCGGAATCAATCAAAAATGACGCAGCAAGCACCCGAATCGTAGTTCACAGTCGCTTTCCCAGGCTCGTGCAGCAGTTTCTCGCACACAAGAGACAGTACGGAAGTAGTGTCGAGCAAGCTTTCTACCACGCGGGATGGACCTGGCAACAACAAATCGCCCGCCTCGTGGAGAAGCGGGCGCTAGTCTTCTTAGGCGGGGGCGACTACACGGTATTACGGAGCGGCGAGCACATCGGTGGGGCGTTTATGGAGTGGGACCGAGTTGGAACGGAGGAGGAGAAGCTCAACAAGCATCTATTTCTTAAGGATTACCTGAGCTACGATGAGATTATGCTTAGTAGTCTGATAGGCGTCAGTGGCCCTAGTTTCTTCATCAACGACGGCCGACGGAATAACGTAGGTCGTCGGGATCAAGTTGGAGAGTTCGAGCCGCGGGGTGTTATCGTCGGGCTTGTTGGTGCCAGGTTCGAGAGGAAGGATAGGATGGACTCGGTTTACGTTCTGAAGAGCGTTCGTAATCCGAGACAACATCCTGAACTTAGAGATATTTTCTTCGAGTTCTTCGGATGCAGGAGAAACTCGACCTTGGGCCTCGACCCTGAGATGTACAAGGCGAGGATACGGATTACGGCCGACATATTGTTCCTCGAAGCGAGCAGGAGAGCGAAGGATGTAGGTAAGAAGGCCCATGTCTACGTTGTTGGCCTCGGACTTGGGGTCTGGGCTGTAGACTCGAGTCAAACCAAGCTCTACGTGGAGGCGTTCCTTGCGTCTTTAGCCGATCTCGGCGATGAGCTTCCTCACATTGGAACCGTAGAGTTTGCTTACATCAAGGAGGTTCTTGGATTTAAGTCGCAGTCGATGATTCTTGGTTCGTCCAAGACAACTGTCGATGTAAGGTTCTCAAAGCGCAATCCAGCGGCTAAGCTCCGTGGTGTAGACGAGGGCCATCTGCTTGTACTTAGCTTCGCATGGGATGGAAATGCGTTCCCGGGTAATGAATACTGGGTTGGCTCTCTTGATGCTACGGGCGATCCTGCTGCAGCCTGCATGTCAACCATCGGCGAGCTTCACAATCCCATGATTAATCCTGGGTTTCTCAACCGTGTTGAAGTTCTTGACACGCCTACGCAGGCCTCGAATAGGTAGATTTAACATGAAAATATCAGTTGCTTTTAATTGTTTGTAGGATAACATATCAACCTAGCCTCCTTCAAACCACATTAACTTTGTTTAATCGTACGGCAAAGTGTTAACGTTCAAGTGATTTAGTTCAATTGAATTATTCTTCCAGTATTGCTAAGGAGCGCACTTATCTGATACTCGTAGTTCTCAATGAGCTGATCATAATCTACAGCCGCACTTCCAAATACTCCAAAAGTCCCATTCTCCTGAACTGGTTGAGCTTATTATTATCTAAAACAGCCGCAGCAGCTTGCGCACCGGCCATGGTTGGATCCGGAATCATCCTGAACGGTTTCTTGCCCCGAGGGAACCTCGCCAACTCGACCAACGTGTCGGCAACAATCTGGGGATCCGCATCCGGGGGCGGCAGAAGTGCAGTACCGGTCATCGTCTGCTCACCGAGGTCCTTAGTCGGCCCATCCGCGTATTCCCGCGCAACTTCGGGCCGACCGGGCTTCGCCGCATCGGTAAAGTGATTGGTGCCCGTGACGAACACACCTGGACTCACTATCGTAGTCTCGATGCCCCAAACAGCCAGTTCAGACGCGTAGCTCTGCGCAAGATTATCCTGCGCTGCCTTCGCGGCGAAGTACGCGCCTAGATAGGGGCTGTTACATCCGAATGTCGACGAGCTCCCGATCCAGACGAGATGTCCCCGCCGTTCCCGCCGCATGTGTGGCAGGGCCGCCATGTTGAGTCGGTGGCATCCCACTACGTTGACGTCGTAGAGCCGTAGGCACTGCTCCGCCGTGAAGCTCTCTGCCGGCCCATAGTTCATGTGTCCTGCATTATGAACGACGACATCGAGGCGTCCCGCCGTGTCGAGGACGTGTCTTACGGCTGCGTCCACTGATTCTTGGGACAGTAGGTCAAGTGATACTGTGCGTAGGTCCACGTTATTCTCGCGCGCAAATGCCGCGGCTTCTTCCTCGTAGCGCGATGTGTTGCCGTCGTGAGAGTACATCCCCGCGAACACGATATGCCCTTCTTTAGCCAGCGCGCGGGCGGCGAGGGCGCCGAAGCCCGTCGAGGCGCCTGAGATGAGATAAATTTGCGACATTGCGATTTGTTTTTGTTCGTAGGCAATAGGGTTTACTGTAATTGTTGCGATTACGTTCGAGCTTGTTGCCCGAAGCAATCGATACCAAAGTCATTATATATACGTTTACACTTACATGGGTCATCGAGAGGTTATTCCTTTCGAAGGCATGGAGTCGCTACATGATGCTGTCGCGAAACTGAGTTTGCGGTTGTTGTTGATGTTGCGATCGGGATTATAGAGTATATTGACCTAAGCCCCGAGTCGGTTTTGCAATATCCGACTAGGAACATCCGGGGTTGAGAGGACCACAACACGGCTTCCTAGAAAACCGGCTCATCCCGCTACCCATGTGCACTTATTCGGCGAGCCGCGTTTCGGTGATTAGCAAATCCTAAGGCTTCTACAACGGCATGCACGGATTTAGTCGGATGTTCTGACTTTGAAGCGCGCATTCGCGATTAAAGCTCTATTGATGGGAATAAGTAAACCCTCCATATCTACTACTCCTGAACGAACAAGGAAATAATTGTATACTTGTATACCTAGATCCGCCCTTCCGCGCAGCTTGGATGAAGCATTGGAGCATATAGTCGCGGTCGTGGTCTTGGTCGTGGCCATAGTTAGCACCTTGCAGCCGCGTATTGCACATGGTTTTCGTCATTCAGTAGGGTATTCCTGCATAAAGGCAAGTTAGGCAATCCGAAAGATACTAGCCATCCGCATAAGCTCATATTGTAAGGCAGCCGAGCAGGCCTGAGCCGAACGAGACGGCCTGGTTTACCGCGGCTATCTGTTCCGGGGAGAAGGAAGGATTAGGGACACCCCTGGTCGAGGGAACAATGACGCGGGAGACGAAGTGACATATCATATTCGGCTCGTACGTATATAATTCACATGATAACTCGACATTTGATGAATAGCGATAGTCTAGATAGTAATTAGACTGAGAAATAATTGGTCGTTGATATGTTGTACTCAATAGCAATGGTTTGATCGATCGATTAAAAAGACTAACCCCGCGGTCCCTCGTACAAGGGATGCCCTATCAAAAGCATTGCAATAAGCGGCGTGCAGGGCTTGTACGACAGTTGTAAGCAGCCATTAGGCTACTCTGGGGAACCTATCAAACGCCGATGATTAGCAGAATGAGGCTCCACAAACGGGTGGTTAGTGGGGAAAGAGGACCTGGTGGGCGGGTGCACTGGACCTGTTGCGCTACCCGAGATTGGCCGAGGGGCTTGGAGGGGTGGAGGGGTTATCCCCATGGGCAGCCGTCAAGGCAGTATAACTTAGCGCAGTGTAGCGGTAACGCAGCGTAGCGCGTGCAGAGCTGCATGCATGCCATCACACACACACCTCTTCATTTTGCTGGGCTGGTCCGGATTCTCTCCTGTTGCCCATCCCAATTAATCATCTACATCATCATCCAAACTTCGACGCACAGAAAAAGCTTGCCATCTGCTCATCTTCGCCCGCCACCCTGCTCTGCTCATTTCGCGTTGCATCATTCTCTCCCGACGACGCCCGACCTATTGGCGCTGGACGCTTTTTTGAAATACTGGGGTTTTTGCCTTTGCGTCTTGCACCTCATCTCTCGACATTTATATTGAAAGCGCTCATCCGAACATACACGGCCGACGACTCTTCTTCCATGTAATCGTCCCACTCAGAAGCCTTCGTGTGGCATATTCTTCCGTTCCATCGCATATCGTCCGTGGGGACCTATTTGAGCCGTCGAGATATAAACAAACAAACACAAAGCAGTGTGTGTCTCGATTGAAACCATACCGCATTTGTCGAGCGACCTTCAACCCTAGCGACATCGGATGGTACACCGCTTGAAGAAGCGAGCGGCCTGACCAGATATCTTCCGACCCAACCAAAATGCCCTCCTCACAACGACCGTTTTTCCTGTCCTCCTTCTTCGCCGCTTTTCGGCAGCAGCCGCCCTCGCTCTCCGCTACGCCCCAACCCAACAAACACACACAGCCGTCGCCCGGCAGCACATCGTACGGCTCGGCGCCATCATCGTCACAGGCACGGTCCATCTCCTCATCATCGCCCTCACATCCCCAAGGCCCCGCATCGTCCACGGCCACGGCATCACCACCACCGCAGACAGGTGGGGCCAGGGGGAGCGTGATGAACCAGCTCCAGCCGCTGCACCCCCCGCGTCCCATCCCAGGCAGTAGTCCGGCTCACCGGCGAGGCAGTGACAGCAGTAGCGAAGGCTTCCGCGATGTTCTAGGCGCCGACAAGTGGTATATCGGGGGTCGGACTGCTGGAGGTGAGGAGAAGTTCTTCAAACTTGGCGTCGTCAAGCGCGTACGCAGCCAAGACCGGTTGAGTCTGGACCGATTGAGTCTATGAGACCCCCGTGCCTGCTTAGAGAGCGCAGGCTGCTGGAAGTATCAGGACAAGAGAAAGCCCAAATCGAGTGATATTTGGGTTACCATGTATATGCATACAGGGGAGAGCACCTCAACAAGTCTGGCCCCAAGGCATCACGTAGAAAGAAGACGGCAATTGTAGATTCCTGATGGGCTCGATTACACGACAGACATTAACGATATATGGGGATGAACTGGCTACAAGGGTTGATAGGTACGGATATCAGGGATATGGTTTGGGTGTGAGCTTAACGTAAGATCTCTGTTCCTTTTTCTGCGGCAAACTGGATACGGCGCAACATGGTTGTTTCATGGGGAAACGGCGTTTACATGGCGGGGAGAGGCATTGCATCAAGAAAAGCAAAGTTTTTGGGCACCCCATCGATGCCTTTCAAAAACGTACCATATAAACCATCATATATCAACGCTATCACGATATTATTGTGCGAATACAATACTACTACTGTCCATCATCTATCTAGTACAATCTTGGCGTGAGCTTGGAGTAATTTCCTGCATGAAAATTAACTGAAAATGAGTAAATCGCGACAGGGCCTGAAAATCTAATCAACCCTGCTCTGTTTGTGTTACCAGCCTAGAGACAGGAAATATCTCACATAAATTTCATGTGAGGCTTACATACACGAATAATTTACAAAGCTTTCGGCATCATAATGAATATGATTATAGCCTATCTTTCATTACTCTTGACGTTACTGAAAAAATCTAATTTAGGGTTCCGCTCAAAAGTTCATCAGCGAAATATCTTGATTGTTAGCCGCCTGATGCCCGTTGCGTTACGGCTGGAGACATTGCAATCTCTAGTAATCTATTATAACTCTTAATTAGCATGTCTTTTTAGTGAGTTTGAGACACTCACTTCGAGGTCGAGTTGCCAACATTGAGCATTTGTCCTAGAATTTGTTTTGTGAAGTGGTGATTGAATAGAGATCATCTCGCAAGGCGACAGACCTATATCAAAAAGGGCCTTCTCTCACCACTCTCTTATCACACTTAACCTCTTGGTATTATCATTTGGTCTCGGGTGAGGTGAGTGTTTCCTGTAATGGGCCTTAATGAATCTTCATGTGTAAGCGCTTCACTCTGGCGCCTGTTGATGGCTGTCCGAGGAAGCAGTCTCACACAATCTAGACTTTACAAGCCCGAATCGTGTCATATAGTTCGATAAACGCCCCGCGGCGCTTCTGGTGAGTCTCATGAAACTGTGCCAACCTAAAGATGCGATAGCATGGTTGACAAAGTTCACAGCTCCAAACCGAGCTCGCCTCATAACACTACGTCTCTCCATCACTTTAGCCAGAGGAGGATACTTGCCACCTATGCCCTTGAGAAGTCAGTGAGAGAGCTGATGAGCGCCGATCGGACCGAATGAATTCAAATTTATGCGTATAACATGCACATGGATGCATATACGGTCTCAGCATAAGCCCTAACCCGCGCGGAGCCTTACAACCTGCGCACGTCTATGCAGCCGTGAGAATTAATATCAACATCTTCTATCTACTAATTCCAATAAGGATCTAGTTGAATCCTTCTTCACTAGAGCTAGAACAGTATAAGAGTATTGCTTTCCCGTCGCTTATTGCATCGAGGTTACAGTACAGGAGTCCATAGCATTTCCTTTAACATCCACCCGTTGTCCACCTGCAATAATGGCCTCTTCAAATTCTTCTGCGATTACGAGTACGACATGGGATTACATATTTGTCGGGGGAGGTCTTGCCGCATCGGTAGTGTCGAGTCGACTGTCTCAGTTGGACTCCAGTCTTAAGATTCTTGTGATCGAGTCAGGACCAAATGCTAATGACGAATCTAACATCGTCTGGCCAAATTCAACTAATCTCATCGGCGGCGACTTCGACTGGAAAGACAGTACAGTTAAACAGCGTCACCTCAACGATCGCAATGTTAGTATAGCTAGCGGAAAGGCACTCGGTGGGGGCACTGTTATCAATGCGGGTATGAGATCATCCATTATCTATCGACTTAATTGTCAAAGTACTGATTTATTGAGCTAGGTGGATGGGTTAGAGGTGACAAGTTCGATTACGACCTCTGGGGTTCCCTCGTAGACGATAAGCGTTGGACCTACCAAGGTCAGTTACCTTTCATGCAAAAGTCGGAGAGGCACTGGACCAAGGCCTCGAATCCCGAACACCATGGTCTTACAGGGCCTGTGCCAATACAGTCCGTCACTTCGACAAAGCGGGAGTTTCCGCTACGAGAGCACACATTAAGATCATGGAAAGAACTTGGATTTAATGAGCTACCACATCTAGATGGCAACGCAGGCAATCCTCTAGGCATTGCAGAGCTACAAGAGGGGAGGAATAACGGTCGCCGTATCATCTCCGCCGCTGTATACTCACTTGAAAACGTGACCGTACTGACCAATACACTCGTGGAGAAGGTATTGATCAAGAACCATGCCGCAGGAAAGGAAGGACTAAAGGCCGTAGGCGTCCGACTAGCTGACGGCACTGAAGTTCATGGGAAAGAAATAATCTTAGCTGCTGGGGCTCTCCGTTCGCCTCAGATTCTGTTACTATCGGGTATCGGGCCCTCCGCGGACTTGGCCGAATACAATATTCCCGTTCTTCTAGATCACCCTGAAGTCGGGCAAAACTTGGCGGACCACAGCATATTCTTCAGCGCATGGAAGGTCAAAGATCCCAGTGCCGGATGGGCTCTCGGATCCCCGAACCCATTATTCAGCCAGCCGCAGTACGGCTGGGGGAATCCATTGGACTTTCTCGTGAATAGTGATGTGCCAAAGGAAGGTCTTGCCGAAGCTATCGCGGCGGACGAAGGCGTTGTGCCGGATCCCGCCACCCATCCTCTTCTATCAAATCCACGAACTTTTATCGAATACATTTTCCTGTCGGTCGGTGCGCCGGACGGGTCGCTCGTCACGTTTGCCACCGCGCCGATGCTCAACACGGCGCGCGGCTCGATTAAGCTCGCGTCAGCTGATTGCAATGAACCTCCCCTTGTTGACCCCAACTACCTAGGGACGGCGGTGGATAGATACGTAGCGCGCGAGGCTGTGAAGACGCAAATCAAGTTTGCAGGAAGCAGTGCGACTGTCATCGGTCGTGAGATTCTCGACGGAGAAGTGGGAGCACCGGGCTTCGACGAGGTTTTATCTGTGGATTCTACTGACGACTACATTGACGCACGGATTCGTGCCGGGTTGGGGTAAGTCTATCTACACGAAGAGAAAAAGGTTCTATTGCTGTGCACCTCTGCTAACGAACGGACAGGACATGCCAGCATCCTATGGGTAGTCTCTCAATGGAAAAAGTCGTAGACGTCGACTTGAGAGTCAAAGGGGTTGACAACTTACGCGTGGTGGACGCCTCTGTCATCCCCGTTGTCATCACTGGTCATATCCAAGCTGCTGTTTACGCTCTGGCTGAGCAAGCTGCTGAGATTATTTATGCGGATAGGCATAAATAAGGCTTCTTCGTCCTATCCAGAAAGACGAGTACAATACAAGAAGCACTAAAAATATAATCGTGTCATATATTGTAGTTCATCTAGTTGATATACATAGGGCGGAACCGGCCGTGAACCGGTTTTCGTCGCGTTGGACGGATCACCACATAAACCGCTGCACGCGCCCCTCGTCCTGGAGCGTGCCGTCAGGCGCCCGCCAGTAAAACGGCCGCGTCACGAATATGTACATTGTGGCAGCATTTACCACTATGAACCAACCCGCCTCGAGGATGAGTATGGTGAGATAATTGCTGCTGCCCTGCCTGGACTTTTTTGATGTTGTGGACTGTGAAAATGGGGATAGCATAGGACTGGCGGGCACAAGAAGCCGCCAGAAGACCCATGGTAAAATGAAATAACGTGGCTCGACGAGAGGTGCCGTCATTAGCGAAAGCGAGGTTGCGAGGAGGAGCATTAGTACAGTTGACGTGGCTGGTGATCCTTCTCTAGCCTCGACCTCAGCTTTTTGTGCACGCGATTCTTTGCCCTTAATGGGACGAGCCGTTGTCTTTGGCAGAGTGGAAATAAAGGGTGATCGTATCCACTTCTCCTGAGATACTTCAGTGCTTTGCAAGGCACCCCAACATAGCCAAGCGCAGACGACGTAAACGGGTGCGAGGGCGTACCGGATCCACCATGCCCGTAATATGCTGTATCGGAAGACGTAGAACACATAATGCCTATTGTCGGCGAGCGTAAAAGGGTGGATGATGGTGTTGAATCGTATTATGAGGAGCGAGACTGCTAGGGCACCGCAGCCGACGAGGGCAGTAATCGCTACGTGGATTGACAAGATGTCCTGAATTAAGGACTTCCGGTACACTGCATTAGCTAGGTTGAGTAGCCGAGGAATGAAAAGCGGTGCCGAGAAGAAGGCGAAGAAGGGCCAGATGTAGAGCATCTGGGCAAGATGTATAGTAGCGACATGGTTGGATTTGTCGCCTGCTTAGATTAGCATGAGCGAGCATATACGCGACAAGTTTGAGCTCACCTAACACCACACCGCCGTTCCAGGCCACGAAGGCAACGAATGAAGCGAGGACGACTCCATGGGGCCATATAAACCTACGTAATACTAGTGGCAAGTTGCATACAGCAGCAATGCCAATGCTAGCTACGCAGACAATGATATCTGACTTCATAAGTGAGTATTTTCATAAAGAAGAGGTAATACGTACCGACGGGTTGCGCGAGACTCAGCGAGGGATCGTGAATGTCCCCGAGTGAGTATCGCCAGACATAGAACCTGATCTGATCGGACACATTTTGGAACTTGGGAGTTTCTACAGGCGTTGGGTTTAATATCTTGATGGCACGAATTACCTCCAATCCGCCTATATAAACCACGACCCAGAAGATATTGGTTTGTCGAAAGCCGAGGGCAAGGATGCCAAGCCCGAGAGAGTAGACATCATTCAGAAATGATGGTTTCTTCGTGCCGACTCTCGTAAGGTGATTCGCGTATGTGAGCAGTACAATGAGTGTCGATGCTGGATCTGTATAATACAAGCCCGAGAAGAAGAACAAGACCGGGAAGAGGGCGATGTTTATCCCCGTTAGTATATCGTAGGTCGTGATGGTATCTGACTTTGCAGGGCTTGGGGTCAAGCGTGCTCTACAAATGAGAACTGAGACCGAGATAAATGAAACAACGGTGACATTGAAGGCACGTAGGTTATATATCGAACAAGGAAATCCCAATGCTCGATTAAACACGATAGTTGAGAAGTAGCTAACTCGCTGTATGAGCTACTGCTGGTTGAATGGCGTCATAATGCAAACTCACAGTCCAGGAGGTGTAGTGATCTTGTCATCCCATTCATAGTATCTTCCCTCACAGTAGACCTGAGCTTGAGGGATATGAAAGACTTCGTCCTAGTGAACCGCTCATCAGTTCACAATCCGTCGGATTTGAGTCGGGAGATACGCACCAAGTACGGTTCAGGGACGTTTCCAATGACTGCGAGCAGCCATGAGATAGCTAAAGGGGTAACACATGAGAGTACAACAACGACTCCGAGGGAAAAACCTTGTAACTTTGAGGAACTGACGATTAAATACGTGGTAGTGGACAAGACTGATGCACGTGTAAGCCATTCCCCGAGTGACGGCTCACTGGAGGTTACGGCTGCGCTCATGTTGTCACATCGGTTGTACGCGTTCAATGTAGAATGTAAATGAGTATAATATCATATCATACTCTCTGAGTTTTTTCTCAGCTAGAAAAAAGACAATGCTGGTTAAGGGTCCTCGTATCTGGATTACAGAGTGTTGGCTATGCTGCAGAGCCAGCTATTTCCAAATCGAGTAAGACGACAGCGAAACATTATCATAGAACTACAGGCCCACAGCTGTCTAGACGTTTATCGGCCCGGCAGTCGCAGCTGCCATGGACGTCACTCCAAATCTTACACCGTCTCAATCAAGCACATGCCACTCCAAGTCTGGCCGCTTGCGTTTCTTTCCTCCACCTCTGTCCAACCAAGTCACTCTTTTACCATCCGCCATTGAGGGCTGCAAAGCCCAGGACCCTCACCGTCACAATGGCACCTCCACGCGCTGTCGCCAGGCGTGCCCTTTTCCTAGCCACCACTCCGGCAGTGGCGGCTCGACGAGCTCCGAGACAGCTTCCGCGAATCTCCTCCCAACGCGCATCTTCGACGTCGTCGACGACAGGCCCCTCATTGGGATCCGGGGTCCGAACCGCCGCATTCGTAACGGGCTTGACTCTATCTGGTGTCGCGGTATACATCTACACCACCGACACCCGTGCCTTCTTCCATCGCTACGTCGTCCCGCCACTACTGCGGTTTATGTATCCAGATGCAGAGGAAGCCCATAATGCCGCTGTCTCGTCTATGAAGAATCTATATAATCTGGGCCTGCACCCGCGCGAGAGAGCCTCTGTATTAGCTGCCAATGGAGAACCCGACATCTCTGTTTCTGTGTTCGGCACGCATCTTGCCAACCCGATCGCTATCTCTGCCGGACTGGACAAGCATGCCGAAATCCCCGATGCTCTGTTCGCGCTAGGTGCTTCCATAGTTGAGGTCGGAGGTTGCACACCGCGACCGCAAGAAGGTAATCCCAAGCCGCGCATGTTCAGGGTTCCCGGCATCGACGGTCTTATCAACCGGTACGGACTCAATTCGCGAGGCGCCGATAACATGGCCATGCGATTGAGGGAGCGCGTGCGGAGATTTGCGAAAACCGTGGGACTAGACGAGCTCAGCGTCTTGAATGGCGAAGCTGGTGTGCCGCCCGGAAGCTTGTTGCCAGGCCGGATGCTGCTAGTTCAAATCGCCAAGAACAAGGAGACCGACGAAAGCAATGTGGACGCTGTCACGAAGGACTACGTCTACTGCGTTCAGCAGCTGGGGCGCTACGCGGACGTTCTGGTGGTCAACGTAAGCAGTCCCAACACACCGGGTCTGCGCGACCTCCAAGCCGTCGAGCCCCTGACGAAGCTTCTGAGCGCAGTCGTCGACGAGGCGCGAAAGACGGATAGAAAAACGAAGCCCAGAGTGATGGTCAAGGTCTCACCGGATGAGGACGAGGAATCTCAGATGGAAGGCATTGTCCAAGCCGTGTGGGCGAGCGGTGTCGACGGGGTTATCGTCGGAAACACCACGAAACGCAGAACTGGCATCATCCCCCCAGGTGTCGGCATCACGCCCAAGGAGCAGATGACGTTGACGGAGACGGGCGGCTACTCGGGTCCGATGATGCTAGGCCGCACGGTCGACCTCGTCAAGCGTTATAGGAAAATGCTGGACGGTCAATCGTGGCGAGAACACGTCCAGGAGAAGAAGACAGTCGATGAGGCAGTTGATGCCAGCATTGCCGGCATCGATGACACGATCACGGGAGTACCAAAGGAAAGCCTAGCCGCCAAGATCCCTTCCACAGGCAACACGACGGAGCAAAAGATCATATTTGCTACGGGCGGAATAACTAATGGGCGCGACGCACTCCAGGTGCTCAACGCGGGAGCGAGCATCGCCATGGTGTACACCGGTCTCGTATACGGTGGCGCGGGCACTATTACTCGCATGAAGGACGAGATCAAGAAGGAGATAAAGTAAACACATCTAAGGCATAAAATAGCGTAGAAGGTGGGGTTTTAAAAATCGTGGATAAAAGACAGAGAGACAAAACGTGTACATCATCATGCGTTGTAGACATTAGATCATGATTCCTACCTAGTTATGGGGGATCTGTGTACACTAAAAGCGTGGCAGTTTCTACATTTCCAAATCAGAGTTTTTGAAGACGTAATGAAATCTATTGGTATTGTTTTAATACAGGTTCGCCGTACATGCACGCTGCTGTTCGATGCGATAATCATGACTATTTCCACACGCTCCAAGCTCGGTTTTTTTTTGCTTAGAAGGGCTAAACAAGCCGTCAGTAACTGTTTCTTCTTGTTGTGCGTGATGCGTCTATAAGTAAGGGTAGGTGATTTCTTACGTTGTCCGAGGCTGGGATCTCCTTAACCCAGTAGTTGCCGATGACGGGAATCTTCTGTAGGATATCCCGCTGCACCCTAGGAATGCCTGAGGCGAAGAAGATGACGGCGAAGAGAGCGACACCACCGAAGGCTCCTGACTTCATGCCACTATAAACCTCACTTGTCAGCAAGATTCCGGATAACAAATTCCTCAGCATGTACGAAAACAGATTCATGGGGTGCTTCATCAGCGCGTGGTGATAAATAGTCTCATGGCCTGCAGAACAGGCTCTGAAGTAGCAAATACTTTAAAGTTGCGAAACATCATATGAAGCATGGCATGAATATGAGAGCACTTGCTCATCCCTTTCTTATATCCCGCCATTCATTGTCACGAACGAATTTGTGGTTGGGGACTCTGAATTCGATATCGAAATTCGAGGAAGGTGGCGGTAGTCTTACAGTCCTGTGAGTTGCTTGGATGTCCAGCCAGCGACATTAGGCTGGTAGTGGTACCTGATTCGCGCATCGTTGTTAGCAACGCTCGTTGTCCAGCGTTCGCATCGTCCCGGGAAAACCTCAATGACGATTGGAAATATCCGTCTGCTTGTTCGCGACGATTTTTTTCGGGGCGGTCGGCACTCACTTGGGTCCGTAGGGGCTCTTGTACGACGGGAACTGGGCCCGGAGGATGGGAGACTGAAAATGCATCGAATCAGCATTGGCACATTGCATCGAGGAAATACGAGATGAACTGCACTGCTGAAGAGCTCTTATTTGGGAAATGAGAAACAGGCTCGACTTACCTGGAAAACCATTATGGCTGCGGATCGCAAGGCGAGAGCGAGAGATCTCAATGGCAAAGTGTTAGTTTACTAGTGACGGAGCGAAGCTTTGAATTGAAGCTTGCGCGAGATTATTCGGACAAAGCCGGCATTGCCTCAGCCACAGCCAAGCGCCACATTAAAGCTTGGATGCCCAGCCACATGAGTAGCGGGACCTACCCTGTACCTACCAGGTAGGTACAGACCTACTTTGTATGAATGAAGTTCAAGGACTTGGAGTTCAAAGTCGGATGGTCCAGGTCAATTGAGAGTTAATTTGAGACTTATCCGTATTTGAGGTCTCAGGTTCATATACAGGTGCTATGCGTTTTCACTTTGCCAGAAGAAGTCCTCACATTATTCCATCCCCCATTTTTCATCTACAGCCAGTAAATATGACCTTGCTTCTTCGACGACTATCTTGGCTTGGCCAAGCATGGAAACCTCTCAACTTTTCCAACTCCAACTTCAAGAAAATCCAGCTGGTAGAAAGGATAGAAGAGGAACTCTATCCAGACTTTGTTGCGTCGCGTTATTACCCTGCTCGCATCGGCGAGATTCTTAGAGATCGGTATCAAATCGTTGGCAAGCTAGGATTTGGAACGACTTCGACTGTTTGGCTGGCGCGCGACCTAGGGTAGGATATCCTGTCCCGCTTGAAATATGACAATGCTAATACGCGTTAAAGGGGCCGTCGGCACGTCGCCCTGAAGCTTTTTGTGAACTCAGAGTCCATGGGCAAGCAGCTGGATCACGAGCTTGCCATATACAAGCGCATTTCAACTTCTGCCACTAACCATCGCGGCCGTGGCGCTGTCAGGGAGCTTCTTGACTCTTTTGACGTTACTGGCCCAGACGGACAGCACCGGTGCTTGGTGCATCCCCCATTGTGGGAGAGCGTCTTGACTTTCCTTCATCGCAATCCAGTGAGAAGACTACCCGTGTCAGTGCTTGCCTTCGTCCTTCATCGTCTCTTCCTTGCGCTTGATTTCCTTCATACAGGATGTCAGATCATTCATACAGGTGCGTAATTGAGTGCCGAGCTTGCATCAATCACAGAGATTTGCGCGCTAAGAAGATGCGATACATTAGATATCAAGGCCGATAACATCATGTTTGGCATTGACGATGATTCCGTTTTTACAGCATTCGAAGAGCAAGAGCTCCTTGACCCGTC
The DNA here is from genome assembly GCA_022495235.1 of Xylaria curta. Taxonomy (NCBI): domain Eukaryota; kingdom Fungi; phylum Ascomycota; class Sordariomycetes; order Xylariales; family Xylariaceae; genus Xylaria; species Xylaria curta. The sequence goes on along the minus strand of MU375943.1, from coordinate 77,696 downwards.
TCCAAGGAAAGAGATAGGCAATAATAGAGTCATCTATCTGTCACGGGAACTTAGAATGCCAAAGAAATGGGGCGCACCCGTTCTCTGTGATTTCGGCTCCGCCGTTGCAGGAGACGAAGAACACTTTGAAGATGTGCAGCCAGATGTGTACCGGGCACCGGAAGTCATTCTAGAGGCGCCGTGGTCGTATCCGATTGACATGTGGAACGCTGGTTGCATGGTAATCAAAGCTTTCAGGCGGAGTTAAGATCTTGAGGAATCAAGGCTGACTCGCCTCGGCACAATCTTCTAGGTATGGGACCTTTTTGAAGGCGGCCACTTGTTTACGGGACACAATCCAGAATATCAGGCGTATCGCAGTCGAGCACATCTCGCAGAAATCGTGGGATTGCTTGGAAAACCTCCACAAGAGCTCCTCGACTTGGGCAAGTCAAGTCACAGATTTTTCAACGACACAGGTAAGCCCAATGTTTTATTCTATTCCAGTTTCCTTTCTATCATATGCTAATAAAGAACCGCACAATCATAGGAGACTTCCATCCAAATATTCCACTTCCTGCTAGCGTACTGTTCGAACAGAGAGAAACTAATCTAGAGGGCGAAGATCAAGAACTGTTCCTGGCCATGATGCGCAGAATGCTGCAATGGCAACCCGCGGACCGCTCCACGGCCAAGACAATCGCTGATGATAAGTGGATTCGGAGACACATGTAAAGAGTGTCAAGAATGGTACATGGTTATCTCGTTAATTATTTTGAGGTCTAAGTTCTCCAAGCTATTCGTAGGAGGTAAGTAAAGCTGGATACCAAGCTGGTTTCCTTCGGTTTCGGTCATATTAATCATGCCCCGCCCACCACACGGATTTCGACTCTCAAGCTCCCCATCATCCCATGATGGTGCTGTGCAACGAATTAGCAAAATCGAACTGCTAGCCACTTTCCCAACACACACTCAACACACACACACACACACACACACTTATTTAGTGGCCTCGAATTGCTTTTTATGACTCGATTCAGTCAAGTCAGTCAAGTCAGTCAACCCACACACTCAACACACACTTACTCAACATACTCACTTACCCTCAGTGCCCTTAAATCGCTGATTTACTCGTAATGACCCAAATTCGCTAAATTGACCTCAACTCGATTAATTGCCGTAACTACACACACACCAAATACACCTCCGTACGACCTAGCACCTCCAACAATAATAACAACAACCATACTCCCTTCCCATTGCTCGGACTAGAGCGCTTCGTATCTCAAGGTGGCTCGTGACAGCAAAACACACCCGAACAGACTGTCAATCCCGTCGTACCTAACGAAGATCGAGGCCAAATTGGGAATGATTTGTTATATGTTAATCAATGTATTACTAGAATCAATGATCTTGACACAAGAAAGGAGGCCCGGACAGGGGGTAATCGGGACACAGAAGTGAAGGAGAAGGAGAAACTCACACTCGAATGATTGAACACAAGCCACCATCTCAACCCACGGTCGGCCGACTTCAAAGGGAAGAAGGATAAAGGAGGAGATTCACGGTCAGTGTCACATAGATACCGGCTAGTTACCGGGTCTGTGTGGCACTACCTTATGCCTTACTGCCGGTATTAGTCGTCCGGCTCTGGGGCTTCCATCCTATCCATGTTCAATGAGTGTGCCAACAGGTCACTGAACGCATCGTCCTCCACCTCATCCGTCGCGATGTCGGTCTCCTTGCCCTTGCCCTTTCCCTCGCTCGCCCCCACTAAAGGTGGATGCTCTAACTGGCTACCCCTACAGGTGGTAGTCGCAAACTTGCCGGCGTCATCGACAGGAAGATGTCCTATCCTAACTGCAAGTTTGCGTAGCGTAGTCTCGCGAATCCATTTCCTGGGGGTGGGGAAAAAGGGGATATTGGCATACTCGAGGCGGTCTTTCCACCACCCATCAACTTCGAACCTTTGTCGTCGCAAAATGTTGATCACAAATACGAAGTAAAGATACCTCATTGATGGGCGGTGATCGGTTAGAAATTCGAGAGTCCGTCCGTGAAGGGCCTTCCCGGTGGGAAAATGGTCTGCAGGATCCCACTCCTCTTCACGTTCGGCCTCATCTAAAATCACCACCATAAGACCACTGCCGTCTGTAGTAGGCACAATGGCTATCCTCGCGTCATCGAGCATTTGTTCATACTCTTTACACAGAGGAATTCCATTCCTAACACTCCAGATATGTCCGTCCGAATTATCGCTAGGCCCAAACAGATGGACTGCTGCTGGCTCACCCACATTGTATCTAACAATGTGAGCAGCAGTAGTCATCCATGAGGATAGATGTTGTCGGGATATTGGACACCATATCTTTTCCTTGTCATTTTTCGCGCCGTAGGCCTTGATGACGTCTTTCCGCCAGCGTTCTTGCTTGCCAGGGTCGCGGGGGTTCTTCATCGTCACTGTGGCCCCCGAAGGCTCCTGGATCCGTGAAACTAATTGGTCGATATATGCCCAATCTTCGGCATGGGCACGTTTGTTCCACATCTCCGCATCAACCTCCCTGGCTGCAAGCTCAAATCTCGACGTACGCATATGAGCCCTCTTCACGAATAGAGCGCCAAGCTCTCGGTCTTGGCACCTCATCTCGTCTTGAAACTGGCCGCGTGTCATCTCGAGCGAGCCATCTTGCCAGCATGTCCTATTCGACTAGTTAGCCATTATCACTCGAGCAATAATAGGATAACTCACCTAAGCTCCTGTATCGTCGCTTGTGCCGCCTCGCATGCGGAGTCCGCCGCCTTGATCTTCTGATCGTGAGCTTGAAGCTGATACTTCATGCTGATCTCGTCGTCGATGTTGATATCCTGCCCGGAATTAGTCAGCTTATGTTCTCTCGATTCAATACTAGTAAAGCTCAGCTGGGAAAAGTTTCTCTTCTCCCGGCCCGAGGCCTCGTAGGCTGGCTGGAGTCGATCTACGCTCGATCGTGCCAGTGCCTTTCGGACGTTGGGTCGAAGAGCGTCAGGGGGGGAAATCGGCGAAACACTGGGTATTACTACCGGGCGGTTGGGTCGGGGAGTGCGGGGAGTCGGAGGTCTAGGGTCGGCGATGGGGGAAGGGGTGGTGATGGCTCGAGGTGCTTCGGAAGTTCGAGGGCTCTCCTCAGCACCTCGTCTCGAGTTCTTCTTGTTCTTCTTGGATACCATTTTAGTCTTGGTCAGACGCGCAGTGAAAGTGTGGAGTGGTGTGATAGCGGGAACTTGAACTAGCAAGTAAAACGTCAGGTCTATTGCAATAGAAAGCTGAAGCTTGGGGGAGAAGAAAACAAGAAGGGGGAAATAGAGAGGATGGGGAATTTGTTTGTTTATATATTCAGACGCGAGGCGATTAAGGTTTATCGTAACAAATCATATAACAAATCCGGTGATTTCAGGTTTGAATTTGCGGTCACATCATGGTTCAACCTGATTTGTATTTCACCATTCTCTAGAAAGTCTCATCATTCTGTACATTTATTCAACCTGGGCCGAGTCACATCATTCTTTCTTTCCCCCTTGTAGTCTATTTAAACCCGCCTTCTCCAATCGTACAAGACATAAATAAACAATAAGGTAGTGATATAGGTTGACTAGCTGCATGTCTATATCAAATACAAACCTATAAACTACCTTGTAAGACACGTGCAAGTACCGCAACATTGGTGGAGTCCATGGCAGTCCATACTAGTTCGCTGAGATACAAAAAATACAACCAAACTTTACCAACAACCCAAATTATTATGAAAACCATCACTCGCACCAGTACTGCACCCCATCAACAGGAACTGTGCCGCTTGTAAAATTCCTTCCTAAGACAAGCTTGGCAGGGACAGCACCGACACTCTCAACGCAGAACAATACTGTCTCTTTCAGACCCTGGAAAATGGGTACGCCCCTAATTCCGTCGGCCATCCTATCAAACAGTCCTAAAAAAAAAAGCAGTACAAGTCTGCTAAAGACGGAGACACTGCCAATTCCATCTCCTTCTATCTCTGCTGGTCCAGGTCTTGTCTGGGCTAGTCTAGGGAAGAACGCGCTGGTCCAGTAGGTTTGGTACTCTGTTACCATCATGGTTGTCGCTCTCGGTTTCCCATATCTTTAATTTAAGGTGGTTTGGTGCGCCTCTAGATAGTATTTCATTTTTGTTTTTCTTTTGTTTATCTAGTTAGTCTATTATAGCTTTAGGTAGTGTAGTCAAGTCCATAATTTGGTCCGATTTGTTCAACTTGTTTTGTTTTGTTTGGCCCTCGTGAATAATATGTTATAATATTATGTAACATATCAAAGGTTGGTTTTGCTTTGTATAAATTATATATAAATGCTGCTTCTTAGTCACCTGACTGACAATTGGGTGAGCCGAGCCTGAGCAAAAGCAGCAAGCGCACTAAGCCCATCTAGTCGCACGCCAAGGAATCTGTACAACCCTAGAACCGACGACAACCTTCAGCGCCACTTAATGTAGGTAGCCGACGCCCTCAACAATCAATGCAACTTCTTCCGAAGAACCCAATCAAGCTGGCCAGGCAACAGCCGCCATGAACAGACAACTAGATGGGTGCTTCGACCGCGTGGAGAAGGCGCTGGGAACACTCATCGACTCAATCGCCAAGTACAATCCATCAACGAACCAAGTACAGGAGCTTGGGAATGCCGACGTAGAGCTCGCAAGGGGATTGAAAGATCGTACGTATTACCCCTATTCTGTCTACTTCATATTATATATCGCCATTGCGCGACGGATAGAATAGAACGAACGAGCCTTTACTTATCGCGTGAACGATTTGCAGTACAAACCCACCAATCCAACTACCAGCGCATCCAAGACCTGCGCGCCTCAACGGCCCGCTACGATGCGCAGATCAAAGATACCCTGCGTCTCCTGGCCAACACGCGAAAGGAGCTCGTAAATGCCTCAGCCACAATATTCCCCGAGGGTCCCAGCCACGAGATCCGGTACGACGAGCTCCTAGCCTACGCACGGCGCATAAGCAAGACGACCATTCCGCCCGTGGGTGCCGTAAACGCCATATCTGCCTTAACAGACTCTTCGCAGGGGAAGGGCGTAATAAGCGAAGCGACCAGCGCGCCCGAGACAGCAGCCACGACGCCCGCGGGCGGGACACCGAACGGCGCAACACCACAGGCACAACCGACTACAAACGGCGCCGACGCATCCCAACCTACAACGACGGGAGGAACAGATCTGCCGGAAACACTAGCGACTTTCTTGAATCCGCACAGCGCGTACACATTCGTCCCATGGCCAAGCGAAGAGCAGGTCCGACACGGCGCCATTGCGTCCCTGGCGTATATGGCGGAGCAGGGCATCGAGGCCGAGGGATATGATCCACAGGTCGAGAAAGAGAGGCAGGAGCGCGAGGACGAGGAGAGGAGGGCTGCTGAGGATCGTGAGCGCGCTGAACGAGAGGATAGGGAGCGACATATGCGCGAGGAGCAGGCGCGCGCGCGAGCCGAGCGTGAGAAGATCCGTGAGAAGGAGCAGGAGGAGGCCTGGAGGCGTGCTAGCGTTACGGTTGGTGCGGCGGCTGGCGCTGGTCCTGCTGCTGCTCCCCCGGTGCAACCGCAGACGCAACCCAAGGCGCAGTTTCAGTTTATGGGTGATGATGATGATGACGATGATGATTGAGCGGGCTAGAACCGTCGTTATCGTACCATGCCAAGGGCTACCGCTGGATGCGTTCATGTCGCAAATCAGCTTAGGGGACGACTATCGATCAACACTTCATAATTGGTGGGTTATGAAGAATTAATCACCTAATGCCAACGGCATTAGTCATCTCGAGTATCTAAGAAAGCCAGATTAAGCTATGTTGAGCGAGTTACGTTCACGATGGCAATAGGTCCAATGCAAATAGATGAAAGAATAAGTCTATACCAATTGGAATTTTTCCCCCCTTTCATGATCATACAGTCTATAATACATGTAACCCAATTAATGACACATGTAAGGGATTAAAAAAACACCAGGTATCATCTCCCGCTAGCGAGCTTTGTTCTCCTTAGTCGATCTTGATAGAGCCATAGATCTTCCTGACGAACCACCAGCTAGAGAAGAATCCGATGGATCCTGGTTAAACACGTTAGTTTCTACAGCTTGATCGGCCAAAGGACACGGAGACGTACCTGTTAGTATGAAAAAGAGAAACGATAACAGCGCGCTGTAGCCGATGTACAGCACGGTACCGGTAAATCCACCAAGAGCAAGCTTGCTGATCAAGTAGATGAGGGCATTAGCAAAAATATACGCAGCGCTCGTGCCCGCAGCGAGGAAGGCACGCCATTGCCAGTGATAGTTCTCGGCACAGAGGAGGAAGTAAACCATGAGCACGGTGACAGCCGCGCAAGTGATAATCATGAGGCCGTAGCATAAGAACAAGAAGCCGAACATGTAGTAAATCTTGCTGAACCAGATGGAGCTCATGATAAAGTAGAGCTCGACGAAGATGGCGCCAAAAGGCAGGATGCCGACGAGCAGCATGCTGGGGATGGGCTTGAGGTACGTCGTCGAAGGCGGGATCTGGCGCGGGATCTGGTTTGTGCGAACGGGGGGCTCGAGGGCCTTGGCGCGGAAACCGAGCCAGGAACCTGCCACGGACAGAGGTACCGAGATGATGAACCAGATGGCGACGATGACGAGCATGGTTGTGAATGGGACGGCGCCCGCGGCACCGTTGGCCCATAGGAATAAGTTGAGGATGAAGAATGTCGAGAATACGATGCCGGGTACCAGTAGGGGGGTGGACGCGATGTTCAACTTCCACTTCTCGCCGTTCATGGATTTGTAAGTTCGGGCTGAGACATAGCCGCCGATGAAACTCAGAAGCGTGTATAGGAATACCATGATCGTGCCGAGAGAGCCACGGTTGGATGGTGAGAGGAAACCAAGCAGGGCGAAGCAAATGGTGAATCCGGTCATAGCGAAAAGCTGAGCGCCGTTGCCAAGTAACACTGAGAGCAGTAGGGGGTGAGCTGGTGTTCGGAAAACATCCCCGTGGACGAGTTTCCAACCAGAATCTTCTTGTACGCCATCCTCTAGACCATCCGCCCCTGAAAGATCGTCCAGGTTAATCTGATCCAGCCGGTTGTATCTCGCAATATCCTTCCTTAGCGCTCGGAATAGAACAGACGCGACCGTGATAGTCAGGAAGACTACCACTACAGCCGAGTTGATAAGAGAGAACCAGTGGATCTTGGGGTCAAAAACGTGGAGGTACTTGTCCCATCGGGTAGCCCAAGCAGTAGGAGACTCTCTCCAGGAAACACTATAGGTGAAAGTAACATCGGTTATACGGTCCACATCCTCAGAGAGCACAACGGGGTTAATTTCGTCGCTCATGCAATCTAATTTACCCTCCGCCGAAGGATATGCTTTAGAGGACGGCTCGACAACGGCTCCTACCACCCTAAGCTGGTTCTCCTGCCCGCGAACTTTGTGGTATTCAATGACGATGTCGTAATGGTTGTTGAAGTAAGTTGGTCCTTCAGGATCGGCGGCCGAGATCTGGCCCAGGGCAAAGCCCGGACTGTAAAAGTTGGTGCCGGTAAGTTCGTCATAGAGGTTCTGACCAGCCGGCAACCCGTCTACCAGCCAATTCAGAGCGAATCCCTTCTGAATTCGTCCATTTACGAAATGTGCCGATTCTGTATCGTATTGGGTCGAGCACAGTTTAATACAGGTGTCGTTCTGTGCCATTTTCAGGTTGAACGGAGAAGTCATTATGCGGTCGCCAAATAGAATGCTCCCCAGACTCTCCGACACGTATTTGGGGCCACCTTCCGGCACGCAGAACTTAAATCTGGGGTCATAGTGATCGTACGACAACACGGAATGAAGGCGGAAATCTTTCGCAGCGACTGGCTTGATGCTATTGACGTAGAGAGGAACGGCATCGCCGGGCTTGTAGGACGTGGGGGCGACACCAGGTAGATAAAAGGCAGCCGTGAGTTGCGGTAAGACTAGCAGCGCCGACACGAGCGCCGTCGTTGGCGCAATCGGTGATGGCTTCATTATGGAAATTTAAAATTTTGGCGTCCAGCAGACTAATGAGCCGTTAGTACCCCAATAGGCCGCCAGGGAAATTTATAAATGTGGCAGCGCCAGTCGATGCCAGCTTGCTCCTAACAGATAAACCCTACGGAAGAGAAGGGGGTTGTCCAAACTTACATGCGATGGCGGCGCAGCGCAGCGCAATCTCGGGTACAAACAAATAACAGTTCAAAAGTTCAAAGAGCACGAGGGCTCGCGATACAATAAGAAGCTTCGCCCAGCGGAAGAATAAGTCCTCGTATAGTTAGAGATATATGAGTTCGATAAGCCGATGTGCGTAAAAAAAAGGCCGTGGCACGCAGATAGATGGTGTGGTCGGGACTTGTTCGTGTTGTTCGAAAGCTGACGTTGCAACTTCAAAGCAGCAGTTATCATTTGCTTAGCGGCACAGGACAATGCAGCACGTATGCAGGTAGAGCTTCGACGAGCAGGGATCCCCTTGTCGTCATTAAATTCAAACCAGCCAACCATATGACGAGGGCCTGTTAGGCAACTGTTAAGCGTTGCAGATGCCAAGATTTTTGTGTGCGCTAACTACATACTTTCTAGCCCTTATCCACATATTATCTCTCTATGAGAAGCCGCCTTACCCGTATTATATCTTATCGTCTTATCAGCAGATTAAACCGTAGATTAGATTGTAATTTTTTTGAAGCAGTCGCATGCGCTTTCCGTTTTAAGCATCTTCAACCTAGGAGGGGTCTTATTTTCACTCAACTTCACCATATTGAGAAATCAGCGCAATATGGCGAGTACGATCACTTTGCCGGCGTTGCTGGATTCTCTCACCAGTTCATTGGCCTCGGCAAGTGAAGCAACCCCGAAGCTTGCCGGCATAGACGAGACTGAGAATGGTGTCTCGCTCCTCGACGTGAAGAACGAGCTTCTTCTGTCTTACCTACAAAATCTTGTCTTCCTGATATTAATCAAAATAAGGAATGCGAAAAATGGTGAAGATTCGGCCGAAATCTCAGACACCGTTGTGAAAAAGCTCGTTGAGCTACGACTGTACCTGGACAAGGGCGTGCGTCCGCTAGAAGAGCGATTGCGCTTCCAGCTCGATAAAATCATCCGCGCAGCCGACGATGCAGACCGCAAGGAGAAAATGGCAGAGGAAGCTCAAGACGCCGAGTCAGACTCAGAATCAGAATCCGGATCCGAAGACGGCTCTGACGACGGCGACGCTGATGAGGGCAGCAAGGCGCGACACCAGGCGGATACCAAGCAAGGCCCCTTATTCTCCAACTTCTCGGCGCCCATTTCGGTTGGCATGGCCGCGGCGGCGCAAGACAAGACAGGCGTCTACCGACCTCCCAAGATCACACCAACCGTCATGCCCACCACCGAACGACGAGAGCGGACGGAGCGCCGCCCGATGAAGTCAGCAACGATCAACGAATACATCGCAGACGAGCTGTCCAACGCCCCATCAGCTCTTCCTAGCGTAGGATCCAACGTGGTGTTCGGCGGCAGGAAGGTGAAGACTGCATCGGAGCGCGAGGAGGAGCAGCGTCGGCGCGAGTTCGAGGAGACCAACTTCGTCCGACTGCCTAAGGAAAGCAAGAAGCAGCGCGCTGAGAAGAATAGACTCGAGCGCCGTAGCGCGAAGATGAGCTTTGGTGGAGAAGAATGGCGAGACCTGGGTGAGGGCGTGGATCGCATCGATAAACTGACGAGACGGAAGGAGGGCGGTGGAAGGAGTACCAAGGCCCTGCTTGAGAAGAGTCGCAAGAGAGGTCGCGAGACGACTGATAGTGGCCGTGGAAGTGGTCTCAGCGGTGATGTCAGAGAGATTGGTGAGCGGTTCAGTAAGAAAGTTAAGGTTATGGAAGGGGGACGAAGGGATCGTGGTAAACGATAATTTTGTGTATAGACATTACGCACGTACCATTGAGAAACATCATAATCAGACTCATGCTCGCCTTGGCACAACGGTTCTATTATCAACATTTGATCGCTGGTCATACTTGTATTAAAACGCCCCGGGAGTCTTGTTCAATCTATGCCTCTATCGATCCCTAACACGTGCTGTTCTGCAAAATGCGGTCGCTTTGTCGTGGAGATGTGGAGCCCTATACTGCCATACTGGCGATGACGGCGTCGTTTTTTCGTCAGACGCTTTCCCTCTAATGTGGTGTGATCTCGATATATCCCCAATCTCCATAGCACAACTTATTTCCATCTTTGGAGGTTTTCCAGTAGGATACTATTTGCTATATAACAGGTGATAAAGCGCCGGACATGGTGCTGAGACTAATTTTAGTCGCCATATATGCAGCTGCGGTAGCAGGACATGCCCTTTATGTCACACATTTTAAAATTTGTCAGATCTTATCATGTTTAACTCTTCAGGCTACCTGGCAGATTCTAATGACGCATTGTAATACTGTTATATGGCGCAATTTGATCGGTGGGTTAGACAGGAGCTGTCCCCAAGCCCTAGTTTTCGAAAGCTTCTTGATGGGAGAGACAAAGGTTAAGAATTTCTTAAAGGGGATTCCTCCAGAGTCGAGCACTAGGGCTCTATCCTCGAACAGCGGGATAATACAGGCGCTAGACCCCAAATCAGTATACCTCGTTGAGATGCCAGAGATCATCGAGAGCTTGGTGGAGAAAAAAATCAAGCCTATATTGGAATTCGAGGTGGAGGTTTTGGACAAGTCGGCAGAGACAACATTAGAACGTGTGCAGGCGAACATTGCAATCATTGTAGGGATTTGTTTATCCACCGGCCTTGCACCATGGACATCTATAAAGTCGACAGATGCCACCAGCGCCCAATTAGGGTCATATGCTCTTTTGCTTTCAGTGAGCACGGAGATACTAGCTCTAACGAGAAGCTTCTCATACTTTAGCACAGCGACGGGCTCAGCCAGGATGCTTCTGAAGCTGAAAGAGAACATGCTTAGTGTAACCGTGGACGAGCATTTCAAAGGGGACAACGTCCAACCGTGGAACCTAGACAAGCCACTGTGGTTTGGTTTTTCTTGCAGCTCTGAGTTTTCCGACAGCATTTATACCCCTAGTGGCCGCCGTTTCACTAATTCTAGGACCGGAATAACGGGTTACTTGGTAACAACCCAGACGGCTATGGAGTTTAATGGATATGAACCAATGTTTGTGGAGTGCTTTTTTTGGTCCTGTTCTCATTTTCCTAACAAAGTATTTGGTAGGAAATAGGCGACACGAAATGGGCATGGAGGTCGATGAAGGCATCACATTATAGACTTTACAGTGATAAAATGGTTCAGATTCAAGGGACACTTCTCACACGGACCAGCCCCTAGGTATATGAATACAACTACCTGTACACCAGGTGTAGGTCAGCGGATTCATGTAACTAATCTGCGAGGCAGCGTTTCGTATATCAGCTACCCATGCAAATTCTTGATCATCATGATCGTTATTATCGCGTTCGCTCAAGCCTCCGAGTCCTACGGAGAAATACGATAATAGCGATACGGAATTGAATTATCGGGCCAGCGAGAGCAAGCGATGCGATAATCATGTACTTTGTTGATTTAGATAGCCTGGAGTAAGCATATTTTAAGCAGAGCTCACTTTTGACAAGGACCGGTCGACCGTATTTCATAGCCGTGATAAAGTTAACTTGGGTATCAAGGTAACACAACGACGTATATTAAAAGGGACAAACACACAGCTATAATCTGCGGAGCAGATGATATCTGTGTTCGGCGAAGTGTCTGTATAGCAGATATCTATTATCTTTCGGCTCGGTTCACCATACGCCATTGATAACCGGCCCATACACCTCGACCCTGTGAACATCCAGGGGCCATCAACCGCGAGATCTCCGGTAGACGTTCCTTCAGCATGTCCAGCACGCCTCAATATAAGCGCCGAGCCGCCGCCCAATCAAAATCTATATCTAGAAACTCCGACCAACGTCTCGATCGTCCGCGCCCTGGTTCATGCCCATTCCGTTCCGGATCTGCTCTTCCTTCTCCACGATGTGCTGAGGCAGCACGAGACCGAGGCCGAAGAACACGAAGAACGCCCACTTCCACCTGAACGGGTTGAAGGCGACGCAGAAAGTAAACCACCAGATGAGCTCGAGGTACGTGAAGAAATCGAAGGCGCCCGTCGGCGCAAACGCCTTCAGGACTCTCGTCATGTCGATCCAGCGCTCCATCCAGAACCCCGAGGGGCGCGTGAGCGGGTCGATGAGGAACATGAGGAGAATGCGAGTGTAAATGCCTATGTGCCAGTTTCCCACAGTGCCAATGGCAGATACATCTAGAACATTCGGTGTCAGTTATCCGTCAAATAGGAAAATGCGGCTGCCGGAAGTACTTACAGGTGCAGTTGATGGCGGAGATAGAGGGGTGCTGAGTCGGGAAAGTTTGGAGATACCAATTAGGGGGGCCGCTGCGACATTCAGAGTCAGTCATCACCATTCGAAAGTCAAGAAGAAAACGGGTCAGGGGATTGCTCACTATGGCTCTTGGAAGGAGTCCTCCGGGAGGAAATCAAGCTGCGGGCGTTTATAGCCCGTAGCCATCACAAGCATGTCGCCTTTAATGTCGACCTTCTTACCGGGTCCGCCCTTAGGAACACCCTTGTCGCGTTTAGTGACGAGCACACCATCCTCGTGAAAAGATTCGATATCACATCTAACCCACTCGGCGGCGCCCGATCGAAGCTTGTCCATGATATCAGAGTTCACCATAGGAGTATCAGTGAAGATGCCTTTGGAATCGGGTGCGATGTCTCGTAGGTCGCGATAGAAATATCTCTTGAGCAGCCGCTCCGGGATCCACGAAAACGGCGTCTCTTGGCCCCAGATGTTCAGGGATAGTAGAATATCGACAATTACATTACGAGGGATGATCCATTTGTCACTTTGAAGAGTTAGCAAATGTCGTTGTGAAGAAAGACATGAGATTCCTTACCTGCGAGAAAGGATGTAAACCTTTTTGGCACCTTCGTCAAAGGCATATTCTAGAGCTTCGACTGCACTCGCGCCTCCTCCAATGACTATCATTGTCTTCCCTTCAACATCGACGCTATTACACTGTTAATGATGGATAGCCACCTAGGACAATGAAGTTTAGAGAGCTTACCCTGTCAATTGGCTAGAATGGCGCACAGGTTTCTGAAAACTCTCCATCCCGTCCATGTGTGGCATCTTGGGGTCGCCACAGGTACCAATTGCGGCAATGATGCCATCGAAGCGGCCATTCGCAGTGTTGTTGATAATCCAGCGCCCCTGGTCGTCTTTATACACTTTTTCGACCTTCGTCTCGAATTTCGTGCGCGTGTCGAGCCCGTACTTCTCCCAGAGTTGTCGAACTTGGCTCAGAATCTGCTGTCGATCGGGGTAACCGCGGTCCCATTGAACTGAAGGATGGAATCTGAACATGGCCGAGTGGATTTGCAAGCTGGATGTAGCATTCACTTTCTATGAGGCAGAATTAGTGTCTTAGGCCTTTCTCTTAGTGTTAGGTTTAGTTCTTGCTACTCACACTCCATATACCTCCTAGGTTCTTCTTAGTCCCCGCCTCGAAAATTACCACGTCGAATCCATGGCCGATGCAACTATACGAAACACGAGTCAATAATGTCCACTTCTAGTGATAATCGCCCGGGGTTTCGGGGCCATGCAGGAGCAGCGAGAGCAGATGCTTATCAAGCCAATTGGTCTCTCCGGGACATGCGAGGGGGGATAAAAGACTCTAGTGGACTAACTGTGCTGCTGATGAGACGCCAGTGATACCAGCACCAATGATAGCAATTTTAGGTCTTCCGAGACGTGCATTTGGTGGGGGCGGAGTAGGCGAGAACACGAGGTTGGATATCCATTGAAAGATCTGGAAGGCGAATAAGAAAGGGTGGAAGATGGGATTATAAAGACGAGTTTGGTAACCCATCTTGAACCCGTGGATTATGCGAGTTGCGGGTGGGGGAGCGAAGGTCTTTGAGCTCTATGGTGAGATCTATGATTCTAAAAACGGAAAACAAAATACAATTGATCAAAAAATCTAGTGAAGAAGCAAGAGAGAAAAGAGCAGATTTTAATGTTTTGATGCCTCCGAGGTATTTACTTATCAGCGGGAGCTTGTATTTAGCTTACCCGGTCAATTGGTGTCTCTATGACATCATTCGGCGGCCTATGTCATTGTTGCGCTACGCTTGCGTTTTTGCATGTGATTGAGAATTGAGACTAACCTATGCACGGGCCATATGCAGGTACTAGCGGATCTCAGCATCAAACCACATCGCGATCTTCCTGCACTATCAAATTCTTGTGGTTCTTTATGCTCATGAACATTTTTGCTCTAAATAGGAGCTCTAAGGCTTCATGGCCCATATGTCTCCGGAGGCTAAAAGGGAGCTGAAAGGACCTTACATAATTCTACCTATGAATTTGTCGTAATAGTAGGCCCGAACAATGATTAGGTCAGCGCCCAAGGATCCTTCTCTTTTCATCAGTCTCCTCATTTTAAACTCGAAGATTTATACCTAACCTCTAGTTTTATGAGCCACAGTAAGCCAGGAGTTATCAGGTAAGGGTTGTAAAGCGGGTGGTTGCTGCAATCAAGGACTGGAATAATACTCCTCTCCGCACAGTGTTCATCTAAAGGTAGCTGATAATTGTTGGCATTTCAACTCAAACAACGAAAAACAGGTAGGTAAGCTACTTCGGAACCCATTAGATACTAATAGGTACCTTTCGCCATAATCACCCTACATAGCTTGCAAAAAACGTGCGTCGTCGTATTATTTACCCACCAACGAAGAACAGCCTTGGGATATTGGAAACTGAGGTACTTGTTATGCTGGCTAATTTATTCGAAATTAAGGAATCATGAATGACATTTGTAATTGTTTCAAAACATACCAGGCACCCTTATCTAGCGCTCATGCAAGTCCGTTTGCAAGACAGGCAGAAACAGTAGTTTTAAACAAGACTGGACGGGAAGCTTCTTATGAGCCTTAAGATGAGGTGACTTATATCTCAATATGGTATTGCTGCTAGAATTCAGTCGTTTGCTGCAACATGTGACAATATACATAGCCAAGAAATACCATCCAGTATAACTGCAAGATAGCTCACCGTTATGGGCGTTGCCTGGTGATCAGCCCAAGGTACCACTGATCCGAAAGCGGGCGGCAGCTTGCATTCAATACGAACGGAAGCTGGGGCTAGGAAACTACGTCCAGTCAGCTTAACCCACAATTCTAATTGTTAAGTGCTTTCAAAGTCTAGAGGGTTCTCTGCCTTTCTGCAATGCAAAGTAACACAATCCTACAAACGGCGATCAAAAATCCATGCCGTCTTCGACAAAGGATTTTGTTCATAAAGTTAATAGGCCTCCCAGCTACACAGCTGTACCATTACATCAAACAATTTCTCAGTCGTTGCGTTCGCCTCGGTACTTTTCGCCAAGTTATTACTACCGCACGACGTCGGATTAACCCTTGATAAGTTATCATGGATTTCTCTGACAAAGTACGCAAGATAAAGGAACGCTGTCCTGGCAGTTCCGACGCAGAGATCAAGAGGCAACTGAGAGTATGAGCGTTTCCATCCGGTTTCTGGCTCAAATGCTGAATATATTTGATGTTCTTCAGAAAAACCTCCGCTACGAGGACGCTGTCGAAAGAGCTGTGAAGTCTTTAAACGGCCCAGTAAGACCCCCAAGTTTGTGATTGATCTCTTACTAAGAACGAATAAATGCTTACATGGATGATAGATGAATAATGCGCCAGATCGATGGAGCCCATTGCCTCGTATCTCATGCCTCAGAGCACTCATACCAGGTCACTCAGACGAAATAAACCTCGAGGAAATCATTTGCGCAGTTCAGCGAGGCTCGTATTTTGGTACAATCGAGAATTATCTTGCTTATTATCATTCTCTTGATGATGAGAGCTTACGAGAAGGCATCAAAGCGGACGTGAAGGGGTATCCCTCAATATTTTATATCGTTGAGACTGACAATACGGATCTAGTTCGATGTTGGATCAAGTACGGTGGTGACCCCAACGCGACCTGTGGTCCAGAACGTTTTCCCTTATTAGCATTCGCAATTCTTCACAGCAGGAACACCCGAACAAATCAAAAGAGGACGACTATGATAGAGCTGCTACTAACGCTCGGTGCTTCGCCACACGTTATACCTCAAGCGTTCTACACACCTTACAACACGAGACTTCCAGCATCAGGATCCGTGATTGAAGAATCAACAGACATCGTGGATGAAAGGCAGAAGTGGTGCGTTCCGAGACTCGAAAGAGAACTTGTGTCGGCCTTGAACTTGACCCAACGCTATCGCCTGTCACAAGCGATCAAAGCAGAGTCTATATCTCGCCGAGTACGCACGGTACTGTCTCGAAATCGAGCAGAGCGCGTCCTCGGGCTTCCTTACACCATTGTGGGGCAGTACCATGCCGTGAAGGCGCTCAGGCGTAGGCTCACAGTGTAGGTACTTATAACCCGTTGCTTAACCTAACTAACCAAGAACCTAGACAACTGGCACTTCCGAGCAATAAGCCGTTGGTATTTATGTTCGCTGGGCCTAGCGGTCATGGCAAAACAGAAATTGCCAGAAGCCTTGGAGAGCTCATCTCCACGGGTATAAAAACCATCGATTGCACGACCTTCAGAGAAGAGATGGAACTTTTCGGCCCAAGGCCACCGTTTCGCGATTATGAATTAGGCTCACCGCTGAATAATTTCCTTGCAATCAATTCTGGACGATGCAGCATCGTTTTCATGGACGAGTTCGAGAAGACGACAAAGGACATCCACAACACGCTTCTCATCCCATTTGATCAAGGTTTGTCTGCCGGATATTCCAGAAAGAAGAGAATGTAGCTTACCAGGCTATTCCAGGAGAATATCTCGATCGTCGAGATTCGACTAAGATTGACTGTACCAGAACAATTTGGATACTTGCAACCAACAAGTTCGACGACTATATTCTCAAGTTCAGCGAGCTTCATCAACGCCAACTCTTTGAATCTCAGAATGAACAAAAAGAGACTAAACTTTTGGACCAGTTGAACGTTGAGCTGAAGAAAATGTGTACATCACATTTTGGTGCACCACTGTCTGGGCGAGTATCGGAGATTATCCCATTTCTCCCATTCACGCCTGAAGAGCAGGCAGTAATATCCCATAAAGGGTTGATGAGTCTAGAAGAGACTCTACGACGACCTGTCGTCATCTCACCTAATGGCGAAAACGATAACCTGGTAGGCAACGTCCGCTTGGATGTTGTGGACGATTCTGAGCTATGTTCCGCCATTGCACAGGAGAGTTATACACCTCAGCTGGGGGCAAGATGCATTCTTAACGCTGTCACTAACACTATAAGTACGCCTCTTGTGAGTCAGTATTATCTAGAAGTCGATGAGGACCTCTGCGATGGTCAACCAGAAATGAAATTCAAGGTTGGAATAACTGCAGAGAAGAAGGTAGAGGTCTGGCGCATGTAGGGGCAGAAAATTATTGTGTGTACACGCTTGTCCGAGAAGAAGTTGAGGTTGGCATATCACGGATTTAGCCAATGAAGGGTGCTTAATTTGATGCAAGGGGTGGTATTGAGGGTCTCACTGGGCAAGGTTCAAGCAACTTAATTCCCAACTACTCACCTACTTTACACCCTTAGTTTTCGCTGACTTTCTGCAATTGATTCGCGTTCTATTTGATCACGTGGTTCCCTATTGAGTTTCCTGATATTTACTCGACTTGGATACATAATTGTCCGATTACCTCCTTGACTAAGGTTCAGGGGTAGGTAAATCCACCTGAATCACTTCAATACGCATGATAACCGAATAGCAAGCTCTTATTTTCGTAATAAACGTTCCGAATATTGTAGTTATGACATAGCTACAAAGCAATAAATCTAAAACCCATCAATAGACACTTCTAAAATGTAAGGCCCTCATATGCAATGCCTCATAGTAATCCTATTCAGCTGCCGCGATCATAATTTTTGCTGCCCCGGCTGCGGACAGATCTACGTGCTGAAAACAGCGTACAAACCTTACTAAATAAAGGTTCTCGCACAACCTAACCATCTAGAAAGTCAAATTCATGCCTAGCTAAGCCTCTTCGTTACCTATAAGTTGCCCGATATTATTCTCCATCGACGATTTTTATGTTCACATCTTCTCTCTTTTCTCTATCCAATACCACAATCACCCTTCTTTATAGCACTCTCTACAGCCATTTAAACCTGCACCTGTCAAAATGAACGACTTATTCGATTTCTTCATTCAAACCATATGCCAGGGTATAATAGGCATCGCGAATCTAATTGTGATCGATAAATTCGTGGTTCCACGCCGCGACGCGATTGTACGGATAGTGCGCCGAGTGCAATCGACCCTTAGAATCCCACCCTATCTTTGGGTGGCCAGCGACACAGCTCCGGGCATTACAGATGAGACACTGCTATTTGGAGCTTGGATGGCTGTCCTCTTCGGATCAGGGTCCCTCGCTCTATTCGTCGCCGTTGTGATGGCCAGAGCTCTCAAGACTCACCGGGGGTTTCTCGCTGGGATCGTCCTTCCGGCCATTTTAACCATCTACGTTTGGTTTTATTTCATATTGGAAAGACGAAGATTCGATCGAGGAAAAAGAGACACGTTTGATGAGGAAAATGGGGATAACCAGGGTTCACGAAGATCCATTGGCGGCGTGTCAGGCGTAGTGTGAAAGCGCCAAGGGAATGGTCCCGACGATACATCCTTTCATCTTAATCTCGTCCTCCACTCGGCCGCTGCCAACGGACATCACCTTCTCATCGACCTCCACTCGCAAAAGACATAAATGATCACCACATCAGATCCTCAGCCGTTTCCATATTGCGAAATTCACGTATCAAATTTCGCTGAGGATTCGAGTCAAGATCTTCTCGAATGGTGACGAAGTGATCTAGCGCTCTATTGGAACTCTTGCTTCTCTATATCTGTGTCCTTTCCTTAAATTTTTTCTTCTCATGACACTAGCAGGACTCCTTACACAGCAATACATCCATCTCAGCCACGTGGTTCATAATAGTACTCATAGAATCAAAAACATGAATATTTACATATAACCTTTCGTATAGTATACAACTTACGCTATTTTGCTCGCCAGTTGCTTGAAGTCATTGCCCGTGTATGACCAGCTGAGGGAGCTTTTGTCATATTGGGGGTCCAAGCATACAGCCTGAGATTTCGAGGTGGCTGTCCATTCTGCGGCTGTAAATTTTCCATAGCCATTAGTTCAATCGGCATAGACCCTCCAGCGGCAGGAACTGACTCAACGTACACGTCTCCATGTACGTTAATCCAGTCCTTTCTATATCCAAGATATATCGTAAGATGGCTATCCTCGCCGTGCTGTAGCTCTCTCGTTTTTTGCTTCGTTATGTTATCTCGACGAGTCTTCCAGGTGTGGACATGTGCCCTGTATGTGTAGTAACGTTAATACAGAGTAGCACGACTATCTTTTGTGAAGAAGATCAACATACCTTATCCATATATGTGTGAAGTTCAGTTCTCTGCATATCCAACGAGCAAAACTATTGAACTGATCTAACTCGTTGCCTTCAAACTCAGTCCGACATCTATACTGAACCTGCTACAAGTCAGCCTAGGTACCTAATAGTGTAGATAATAAAGAAGGACATGTAGCTTACACAAGGGTCTTCCAGCGTGCCCAAACCGAAGGTTGCTTTGCTCTCAATTGGCCGATTGCTGTGATCGGCTACTGGTAATCCCGCCCCTATCGGTATGGGATCTCCAAAGTTCCAGTTGACATTCGATGAATCATTTTTTTCAACCTTTCTTCTGGATCTACTATAGCCTGACATAATCTTGTATGACACAACTCCTTTTCGTATAACATTTCATGGAGTTTTTAGCCGCAGTAGAGCGTCATATCCGCACTATTATCACTGCATATCTGATGTACACAGCTACTACAAAGGCTTATAAGTTCTTTATAGCTTCAAATCTCTAAAAGATATAGACCTTTACGAAAAGCTGCAACCGTATGTTAGCTCAAAGGCCGAGCTCGTGTCTTTGTGGAAGGTAAAAAATTGCCTATGCTATGAAAACAAGAGGGATTAAGTGGTCGTGGAAGGGTTATTGTTTAATAATTCTTTATGGACCGTGTTAGATCATTACAATGGAGTATTGTTATAATACGATGGAACAAAGGGCACCTAGTATGCAGACGGGTCCAATCTTGAAATGTTCTCGTACCCATTGCTCTACAGCAGGTATTTTGGATAGAGACACAAATCTGATACTAGAATAGCATGTGACAAATTGGACTGTCAGAGGTGGTTGATAACTCCGTTGGATTATCTAGAAGCCTAAGTTCTACAAGACAAAACTGGTGAAATGGTAGGTGTATGAGCGTTGCATTCAACTAGACTACTTCGTTAACATGGTGGGAATACATGAACAGGGAGTCCGTGTTCCTCGTATTCTTCATTCTTCCTACAGTATTACATGAAGTGACTCCTTGACACAGTCCCATTTATACAGATATATAGGATATTTACACCCCTAGTTCTCGCTCCTTCATGTTCTTAACACCATCATCTTGATGACCTCTATCTTTTGGCAGAGAGAAGAGGTAAATAATAAATGACTTGTAACTGCAAGAAACAGAATCACGAATGAGAAAAGCACTAAAGAGCTCATAAGCTGCGAAGTACTTGTCAACAGGAGCTTTGATGCTAGTTCCCATAAACCAGCCAGCCCCCAAGGCTGACGTGTTTTGGCCGGTACAGATTCTGGGGCTTCGATTTCAGTCTCAGACTGTGAAGCTGTGACCGCAGGCTCAGGTTCTAATGTCGTGATTGGAGTCTCACTATCACTTTTGTGAATATGCACTGGTAAGAATTCACCACGATTCTTGAACCATGAATGCTGCAGAGCATCGGAAGCGCTGATTCTCTGAGACGGTTGATACTTGAACAACTTGCTCAGCAAATCCGCCAGTAACACTACCTCATCCTTCGAAAGGCGGTAATGAACAACTTCCCACTCTTCATCTTCATCTTCGCCTTCGTTTCCTGTGTCTGGAGCTGGTGAATCTTCGTGCAATTCTTTACTCAGCTCATCTTCTAGGGCTTGAAGGCACGTTGCATCAGTCGTTTCCCAAGTGAGCTTTTTCAGATTTCTGCTATCCGATTGTAATAGATTGCTTGATGGTTCAGCATTTTCTATACTATCGTCCTCGCCGACAAATTGTTGAAAGCGTTTTATATCTTCTCGATGTAACTGCTCTGCAGCAGCATGTCGGTAGGGAGCAGGAATCGGTCCAGCAAAGCGCTCCATTCGGATAAGGGGACCACAGACCATCGGCTGCAGTGGCAAGCCGGTTCGGGTTCCCATGATGGTGTAAGCTAGGGACCATAGGTCGCTTCGTGTCCCGAGGGGCATGCCTCCGTAGATAACCTCGGGAGCTGCGTATACCTTCGGAATGCCGAGCGACTCTGGTGGCTGGGATTCTTCGAAGGCTTCCCCAAAGTCCACAATTGCAATGTCATCCGATACATATTTCTTGAGCTCCGACCACCAAAGGGGATCGACAACCCACTTGGGAGCATGTGGGCTATGTTCGTCCTCGAGTGTGAAGACTTCATCTTTATCTGGGTAGTGGAGTAGGTCAAAAAGTTGCTCTGGCTCGAGATCATCAAGGCCGTTTCCCTTTAGCTGCATAAGAATATTCTCGGGCCGGAAGTCGCCATGGCAGATACCGTGACTATGAAGGAAGCTCAGACCCTTGGTGAGCTGGTAGCAAACGTCGTTGATACGAGCTGCATCTGTACAGAGTGACATTTCTCGCCATTCAGATAACCTTGGACCCAAGACAGGCAGAACAGTGCACAGATGTCTTCCGTTGGGGCCGTCGATCCAGAATGTCTCCAGCGGCATCGCAACATTGTACTCTTCCAATAACCGAGATGCATCACCGCCTTTTTGTAGAACCTTCGAGACTCTGATCTCAGGACTGTCCTCGCTGGATCGGTCGGCAGCATTGATTTTAATAGCTTTCCATTTCTTGATGGCTTTCTCGTAGCAGAGCCATACAGTTGCTATGCCACCACTCCCCAACTTATGACAAACTTCGAACCGATCGTCAAGAAGCGTATCGAACATATCAACCGGATGTAGCCCGCCTGGTCGATAATCTTCCACATCTTCAATGTCGCCTATGTCACGCGGCTCATAATATAATTGAGGTCGCTCACAGGATTCCGGGTTTTCCGCCTCTTCGATTATCTCGATCTCTTTTGTTTCCGCGGTGACGCATAGCTGATCGTGTGGTATGTTGGGATCGTCAGCTATCATTTTTGGGTCTTTATAAGTGTCAAGATTCCAATAGCGGTTGAACTTGACTGTAGATATGATACGACGCTTGATTTGAAATTTTGAGATGGGAGAATTCAGCTCTGATTATATCGTCTGCAGGATTGAAGGATGCTATTTGGTTTGCTTAAATGAAATTCTTTGTTGAATTGAGCATCGAATAAGGGCGATACGAGCTTAAAAGCGTCGCGAAGAACAAAAGAACGTCTAGGCAGTCTTAATTCTAGTGCTAAGTCACTTATTGTTGCAAAACTATGCCTTTGTGACGCTTTTTCTGCGTGTTTATGTTCGTCTAACAGAAATATTGCTGGCCCCAATGGAGCGAGATGAGTGCTGGTGACTGAAACAATGATGTGGCTGTGAGTCAAGGTTTTGGAATTATTATGGAAACAACATAGCCAAAACTCTTAAAGTCATTATGATAGCCGAATTTTTCTATGTGATTCGTATTATTTCGCGCAAATTGACGTGTGTCGTTACTTTCAGCTTTGGCTGCCAAACAAAGAAAATCCTTGTTTGCCCCCTAAATAATGTCCAGCATGCTGACAAAGAGATTTCACGTATTCTTTCTCTTATTTCTTCATCATAAAACTCGCTGAAATGGGGAACCATGGCGCGCGATGCATACCACCTTTAATATCAATTCCTATCGCCCATCGACCTTGGGTTCCTCAAGATCTACCAGAGTCACTAATTCCTTCAACTGCATCCCATTCACCCAACGTCGAACTTGTGGAATCGAACGCTACCATGCCATCAAGTAAAAAGTCCCACCATCGGCCTTCGAAGGCATTTATCAAACCTACTGACACAGCGGAAAAAGCGAAGACAGCGGACATCGCCCCTTCGCACCTCACGACGGCCAGTGTACACAAGTCCGAAGGAAAGTCACGAGCGACCGTTGCACGACGACGCAAGAAGTTGCAAAACGCACTGATCAAGAAAGTCGATGCCCGCGATCCCCAAGAGGCTTTGACCGAACAAACCGAACTGCTAGGAATGAGCGCCGTATCGCCTCTCACGTCGCCAACAGAGGCGAGAACGCCGAAGTCGAAGGGCCGGTCCCGTCGTAACGCAAAGGGGGAGAAGAAATACATGGACGATATCCTAGAGGAAGAAGAGGGCCTCGGAGACGAGCTGCAACGGGGAAAGCGATGGATCCCTGACTTCGAGCACCGAACGCGGCCGATCCATAGGCCGGCTGGTATTTCGTATGGTTTGTGGATGTCATATAAATACCTGGACGAATTTATTTATCGATACTCGCTCTCGCCGGCGGACATAGAGAAGTTGCCCCTGTTGGACGATGTTCTCGAATACCAGAATAGTGACGGGACGGCGCCAAAGCCGATAACGCCCCCGGGATATCAGTTCGATGAAAACCTGGAGTTGATTCCAGTAAGGAAAGAATCGCTCTAAAGCCCATCTTATTCTCATTTCAATTAGACTAGATATAGCGTTGCTTCTTGCTCATGGTTCAGCATTTCTCTCTTTAAGTCTTTGTCGCCGTGCAATTGAATTTGAATGAATTGATATGGGCTACTATGATTTATGAGGTTCTACGCATGTTCTAGTGTCAGAATCAATTAGACTGCATACAACGTTAGATCTCTCGGCCTTCAAGCACGTATGCAAGACTCAGACTTCAATCGATACAACTTTATAATCGAACGGCCGCCCTGTGTAATTCATTAAATCACCAAACAAACTGATTTCTTAGGTCTCCGCTGGAAGCATCCTGTAAATGTAAGCTTTCTCTCGTCGCGTCTACAATCGATTACTATACTTGAGATAGAAATGCCCGCTTCATAGCCGAATTATTCATATTAGGCGTTTATGACTTATACAATCCATAGGTAAGCCAATCGCTATAACTACCGATCATCTATAGCAATCCAATTGGCGGAATCCTAATGGATATACAGCAAGTTTTCGTTGTTTTTCTGTTTTGTTCCTTTTCTATTTTTTGACCGACTACTGTGCCCGTCCAGCCCGTCCAACCTGCAATATTTCGCCCGTGCGCTTGTCATCGCTTCGAAGAACCGGCCAGCTCGCACCATCTGCCTTATAGAGGCTCACTTCGAGCTTCGTGCCGAGGATCTTGAAAGTAGACTTCTCCGTATCAATCTCACCAAACAGTGGGACAGACGTCTTGTAGCGCTTCGGCGCCGGCTCGTTTGTTGGTAGGTCCAGGTCCAGGGTGTTCGAATTGAACTTGACCGTTGCTCTCGCGCTATCAATCTTCTTCAAGAAGAAGGACGCTATGACGGTCGTGGGTGTCTGGTAGAAATCATGACGCACCGTCTCCAGCATCTCCTCTCCATCTTTCGCGCTGCTCGCACTTTGTTTCTTGCTCTTGTCTTGGCCCGATCCAATGAATAAATGTCGCGGCGACGTCTTGCAGCCCTCGATCTTCATAAACTGGTCGAATTCCAGCACGCGCCGCTTGCAACAAGTATAGCCCTTGCTGCCTTCGTGGAAAATAGGAGCGCCCGGGTGGTGGAGGCACTTCTCATCATCAGACCGCGGCTGACCTTTCTTATAGACGGCATTGCACGTCTTCCTCCGACAGACTTTTCCGTCGGGGATCTCGAGCGACGGCTCGTCGTCTTCGGACTCGGGCGGCGGCGGCGGTGCTGTAGGTGTAGCTTGGGGAGCGAGAGGGGCGCGGCTAGGTGTCGACACAGCCTCAGCCAACTTGTCAGATAAAGACTGTGTGGTTGGGGCTACATCATTCTCTAGTTCCTTTTTTTCGATCTTTGGGGGATAGTCTGTAGTGCTGTGCTTGCCCTCGGTGCAGGGGGCTATCTCGAGGAACTCGTCGAATGTCAGGACCCGAGGCTTGCAGCATTTCCAGCCTGGATTGGCAGTTAGTATCGCACAAGGTGTGCCGCTGAACAAGGTTCAGGAAATAAAGAAAAATAAATAAATAAGCACGGATTGGGAATTAGTCGAACCTTTCTGTCCCTCATGGAAGACGGGGGGACCCGGATGGTACCTGCAGATCTCCTCCGGGTCGCTGTACTCCTTCCCGCAACCTTGATGAACACACTTCTGGGCCATGACGGATGACGGGGCACGTGGGGGAGGGGTCCGGTGGAGGAGGCAGTTTGTTAGCTTGTGATCCGTGGCAGGACAAGTTGGCTGATTAGTATGTAGTATCGTGTGTGTGACTTTTAATTCAGTGCTATGTTCTCCCCTGCGAGGTGAGGGGCCAGGTATGAATTAAATAAATCTGGCTATGATCGTAGGTTGGGGCTAGGAATTCCATGGAATCTCAAAAGAGGGCCGAATGTAAGACACCAAAACATTTCCACCGCTTACCGCTTTGGGCACGTTTAGGTACATCTGCCGGTTATGACGTAGCACCACAGCCAAGGGACCCCAGTATCCCTGCTCAATCTGGATAAACTGTTCTGAACTAGACCAGTCTGAGTAATAATTATGGAGGCTAACTGGGGGGTTAGACTCAAGTTCATACTATTGTGAGCTGCAGCCATTTCTTATTTCTTACTTACAGGTTACAGACGTGTTGCAGCTGCAGCTGCACGTTGTCACTCGATATCAATGCCAATACTCTAGACTACAGGCAATTCTTACCTATCATTCACAGTGTGCCTCAGATTAGACCTGTCCATTTCTTATTCTTCTCAACGTAAACGATGAGGCACACCGCCCGGCTCTTCCAAGCTTGCCGGATCACGCTGTTCACGCGTCAGAACTGCGGGCTGTGCTCTGATGCAAGGTCAGTCCTGTCCGATGTGTGGGATGCCCGGCCGTTTCAATTCAAAGAAGTCGATATTGTCAAATCGGAAACAGGTCATCAATGGCGTGACCTGTATGACTTTGATGTTCCTGTGGTATGTCTCCAACCTCACACGCGAGGACATGTATTGGTCCCAGCTTGAACTAATCTAGTGGAAAACGAATAATACATTTCTCAAGATATAATATTACGTGTTATATTGTCTTACCGCATACTGCTAACCGAGCATGTAACAGATTCACATAAGCAAGGCTTCTGCACCCGAGGAGCAACCACAATCAGTCTCAGAAGCCGTAAGGCTTATGCATCGTTTCACTGCCGAGCAGGTCCAGGCGAAGATGGACCAGGTCGAGAAGGCATAAGTATATCTTTGCTTCTTAGATCTGTACCGTCGAAACGTATAATTATTAAAATTAGCTCAAAATCTATTCAATCTCTAATACCGTCCCACCGCCTTTGGTGCTTCCTGTCCGTGAGCCGCCTTAAGGGAGCTCTCCAAGCTAGCCTGCAGCAAAGTAGTATCGAGAGCCGCGTTGACCATATGGAAGCCTTTATCGGCATATTTCTTGGCCTGCTGACCGCTGCTCGCATAAAACCCGGCCTTCTTACCGGCTTTCTTTGTAGCTACAAGGATGCGGTCGATGGCTTGTTCGAGCTCAGGCTGCATGACGCCGTCCAGGATGGGATGTCCGATGTTGTTGCCTAAGTCGAATGGACCGACGAACAAGACATCAATCCCCGGCACCGCGGCAATCTCGTCCACAGCGTCAAGCGCTTCTTGCGTTTCGATTTGCACTATCGTCAGCAGCGATTCATTCGCATGCTGTAGGTATTCCGTCATGGTGGGAATTGGATTAAAACGCTCCATTGCAAATGGCGAGCCGAGACCACGCTGTCCTTGTGGCGGGAACTTGGCTGCCGCAACAATCCTCTTGGCCTCTTCGGCGGAGCGGAGAAGTGGTATTAAAATCTATGACTTCTGAGTCAACATTCTATCTCATGCCCAGAGCTGCTCAGTGTCCACTCACCCCATGCGCCCCTGCATCCAGTGCTCCTGTGAAGTGTCAATCTACGGGAAACGACCAGTCATTCTGCTAAGTGAGCGATAACACTGACTTTTGATCATCCAACCTTGCATATCCGGAAGTCGGACAATCGGGCTCACACCACAGCTTGCGATAGCTGGGACTGCTTCATGCATGGCGGCATCGTCGATATTACCGTGCTCGCAGTCGACGAGTACCCAATCAACACCCGGCGTGCGAGCGAGGACTCTCGACACATTCTGTCCTGGCAGCGTCTGCCATACGCCTATGCTGGCTCTCTCGCCCTTCTCGAGCGCGCTTTTGAATGTACAACCTTGCAGCATCTTGGTGTCGCTTCGTGCCCGTACGTATGTGCGCTTGTTAATAGATAATTGTGATATTATCAGAGGAAAAAGGGGAGATTGACGAGGAGGATAAAGAGAGCCGAGGGAGGATGAGGAGTACCGATATATGGGAGGCCGAACTGCGGAACCTAGGGCTGTAACAACGCGATACGAAACACGCCCCATCGGTAACAGTTATCCATTGGTTAGCCGCCCGTAACCTCCCTTAAATAGCTTGACTCCGTTCGCATGTTAGAAGAAAATCGTAACTCAAACATATATGCATATTAAGAATGGGGGGCATACATAACTCACCCCAACTCCACATGATGCGGGGTATCTATTGGGGCTCGACACCCCACGTATGACATCTAGACTCATTGCAACACCATGTCTAACTGCCTAAGCTTAGCAAACGAATTAATCTCGGCATGTCCTATGCACAGGGGGAAAAGAGCTACGGTGAAGTGCGGATCGAACACACGGCCTTCAGGTTGATGATTGAAGTTAACTTCGGTCTGACGCTCTCTCAGCGGTCAGATGGAGGCTGCTCACCTCCTACCTACCGACTTAGTAGCTCCAACATGAGACTCCGTACCAGGTCTAGGCGATTTTGTGAGCCGCATTAAAGTCGCCTCTTGTGGACCTGGTTGGTTCGGGACCACGACTTCCTACAGACGATTCAAACTCCCACCTAGATGGTAGCTCAACCAGGCCTTCACGATCCGTTGCTTGATCGTATTAGGTTGGCCGAGGTTATTCATGATGTTAGAACCAGTGGTTGACGCTCCGCACAGTAGCGATGATTTTATGAAAATCGAAAGGGAAGAGTATAAGTATAGTTAAGACTTCTAGGCACATCTTCACGCCTTAAGCCCCCGGTAATACGAACGAGCACGCTGGGCTCTTATCTGTCTGTGATTATTTACTTGCCCTATTTTTCCCTTACGTATTTCGAGTTTGAGTCTTCTCTAACGGCGTAGCTACAAGCAGCATTCATAGTTATCCGATATCGATTTCGGAGTTAAAGCTGAGGATGTCTAAAAGGGTAACTTGAGGAAGCTCTGATGCATCTGATTGGCTGCGGACATACGCGGCTTATTCAGGGGCGGGGCTCGGCAATTTCGTTACATCCGCCAGAGCTCGGAAAATTCATTAACATCCCAACACCGACTCATTATCTGATTGATTGATATCTACGTCCAAGAACAGTTCGCGCTTAAATGTATTTATTGGGAATTACGGCCGAGGGTTAACCGGCTTCTTTCTATGGAAGCTGAAGAAGAACCCCGCCGACGCCGCAGACCCGCCTTATCGTGCCTCGCCTGTCGGCGTCGAAAGTTGAAATGCGATCGCGCCAACCCCTGCGCACGGTGTGTCCTTACCAATACTCGCTGTACATTCCGCGTGTACAGCGGCGGTGTCCAGATACAACCTCATAGAGATGTAGAAGGACTCGTACCCCAAAGTTTAAGGACGTCGCCTCGCAATGGAACCCAAATCCTTGATGGTGGAATACCTACCGCTGAGTATATACACTCTTCGGCATCGCATGGCGCAAGTTCCACAGCCCCTGTAGCTCCTCGGGTGGAATACTTGAATACTCCTAGCAATACTGAGACTCTACACTCAAACGGCACTCAAGAAACAACATCGGATTTTCGGGAGCTTCAACAACGAGTACGGAGGCTTGAAGAGTCATCGGTCTCGAATCCGGCTCGTGGTCTTGCCGAAACGGGACGGCATATACTTGCGCGCCAGGCAGGTCTTCGGGACTCTGAGATAACTCTGAAGAAAACGCGACTTCTTAGATGGAGTGACTGGATGGGTATCGCGCCCGAGGTAGATCATGTTTCAATTTCTCAGTAACACTTAACTAACTCGCTCGCAAGTTCCAATTCGTCTATAAATGCTTTGAGATAGCTTCCGGCGATGACGAAAGTTCCTCATCCCAAAGCGATGAAATGAAAGCTCTAACCCTCGAAGTCGACGACCTATACAAGAAATGTAAGAGGATCGCAAGAGCCCTCAAGGTCAACAGGCCCAGCAGGTGTCTTTCGTCCCCCGGGCCCAACCTTGAGCCACCGCCTCGCGAACTAGCAGACACTATGGTAAATGTCTACTTCCGGTGTTTTGAGCCAATGCACAGAATACTACACCAGCCTAGTTTCTTGGCGGAGTATGAAAGGTTCTGGGCGAATGCGGGAACTTTTACTGTGGGTCAGCGGCTCAAAATACTTCTCGTCATCGCCATAGGATCAAGTCTTTGTGATGAAGGCGGTCCGGATAGTGAACTGCGAAGTAGGGTGCAACAATGGATCTACACGGCTCAGGCTTGGCTATCTGGCCCTCTCGAAAAAGATCGCCTAAATATCCAAGGGTTACAGATTCATTGTTTGGCAATGATTGCCCGACAGATATTCTCAGTTGGAGGTGATCTTGTGTGGATGTCCATGGGCTCACTCACTCACAGAGCTATGCAGATAGGTCTTCATCGAGACCCTAAACATCTTCCAACCATGTCATTGTTAGAAGCCGAGATTCGCAGGCGCTTGTGGTATACAATTCTCGAATTGATTGTGCAGTCGTCTTTGGACTCCGCAATGCCGCCACGAATATCGTTTGAAGACTTCGATACCGAGAGCCCTTCGAACAACAACGATGATGAGATTGACGAGTCGACTATAGGACTGCTGCCACATCCTAAAGAGAAGTATACTTCGACTTCGATGCAGCTTCTGTTAATCACATCTCTGCCATGTCGCCTCAGGATAGTCCAGCTCTTGAATGGGTTACACTCTGAACTAGCTTACCCAGATGTTCTCGCGCTTAGCTCGGAACTCCTGAATGCCTGCCAAGCATGTAGCAACTTTATAACGGAGAACAAACGGGCCGGCATAACAGCATTCCAGCGCAACATGTGCGATTTCTTAGTACGGCGATTTTTGTTGCCTCTCCACTGCCCCTTTGCCAGCGAGGCACGCTCCAACCATTTATTCCATTACTCGCAAAAGGTTGCGCTGGATGCGGCCCTGGCTTTCATGTCCCCAGAACCAGACGAGTATTTCTCTCGGCTAATAGCCATTGGCGGTGGGATGTATCGAGAAGGATACAGGTGCGCATCGTCGACTATAGCTCTCGAGCTTCTCGTGCAAGCTCAGGCCCAGCGCGACGACGGTACTTTTCAAACCAGCACGAAACAACTGGACTTCCTCAGGCAGGCCGTCAGTGATGTCACTGCGTTGTCCTGGGAGCGTATTCGACAAGGCGAAACCAACATTAAAGGCCCTGTGTTTGGGGATATAGTCCTCGCTGTTGCAAACTCGCCGGAAAAAGATACGCTAGACGAGTTGGAAATGACCAAAGGCGCCAGAGATAGTCTTGCCATCTGTCACCACATCCTGGAAACCCGAGCGAGCGCTGTTGCTTTGCCTTCTCCCAACGATGGCAGTTTGACGTCCTCAAGTCTGGATGGCGATCAGCATGGCTTCGCGCTGGATTTCAGCTTGGACTTCTTCTTCCCTCCTGCGAGCGACTTGTAACTACTATCATATTGTCAAACTGTATAATCACGTATTTTGCTCCGCAGCTCAATACGATACTTTCAAATAGATTAAACACTCCATCATGTAACAAACACTCTTCTGTATACTAGATATCAGACTACCTGTATAAACAACTAACCCATAGAGTCAATATTTTGATTACGAAATTTTATAACTGATTCTGCACTTTTTCTCGCATATGAAATCTACAGCCTGCATTACAAGTCGGCTGGGTCGGGTTCCGGGCGTTTCGCCGAGATGGTGATATCATGCTATAGTCATAGAAGCCAACAGCTGAAGACAATGAGCAAACGACACATGAGGCGACCGAAGCAATCATCGGTCGCCGCTCGGTTTTATCTATTTAGATCATACGACACGTCAACTTGAAAGATTATACATGACTCATAGGGGCCAGGCTGCTGCTTCGGTGAATTCACGGTCTATTCGGCTATATCGGCCGAAATGAGAAACGACACCATTCACGACGCAGAAAGACCAATACACCATCTTTTAATATGCCGAGATGAGTTTATAAGCCTTAAGCCGTTACTTTAGATATAAATGATGCATGTGCCAGCCGTACCCTGCTTCTTAGGACTTGGCTTCCAAGCCTTCATTGAACAACACTTGCATAGCATATGCTCCAACCGCCACTCCTCCTATAACTCATAAGACGACGACTGGCAATCCAATAACATCATGCCGGCCCTAAGGGTTCTAATAAGCGGCGGCGGCATCGCCGGCAACGCACTCGCCTTCTGGCTATCAAAGATCGGCCACAACATCACCGTAGTGGAGCGGTTTCCCAGTCTACGAGACACAGGTCTTCAACTCGATCTCCGAGGCCACGGCATCGAGGTCATGAGACGCATGGGTCTGGAAGAGGCCTTTAAAGCTCAAGTAGCACCTGAACAGGGGATGCAACTCGTCGACAAAAGAGGCAGGCGACGTGCCTTTTTCCCCCTGAATGCTCCTGGATCAGGAGTGCAGAATTTCACGACTGAGTTTGAGATCATGAGAGGCGATATGTGTCGTATATTGCACGATGCTGCGGTGAAGCATGGTGCTAAGTTCGTCTTTGGAACTTCTATTAAGAACCTTGAGGATAAGGGGGATTCTGTGGCGGTTCAGTTTGCTGATGATAAGACTGATTCATTCGACTTTGGTGAGCTATACCCGAGTTCATCAAAAGTCCCCTAGTTATTCGTTGTTTTCGCACTATGTTGTCTCTTATAGTTATTGAAGGATGCTAATGTTAAAATTTGGTAGTGGTCGGCGCTGATGGCCTTCATTCAAGAACCCGTAAGATGATGCTCGGCAAGGGCGTCGACGATGGGCTGCGTCCGCTCGACGGTCTCGTCAGCGGCTACTTCACGATGCCTCGACCGATACAAGAGGGAGAAGAATACTGTGCTACCGTATTTGTGGCTCCAGGCAGCAGAGGATTGATGATTCGGAGGTCCGATCCCAAGTTCTGGCAGGTGTACATCGGCGGCAAGACCGACACTCTCAACGACGTTCCCAAGGGTGATGTCAAAGCCGAGAAGGCGGCCCTCACCAAGATGATGCAAGGCGCGGGGTGGGAGACCGAAAACGTCCTGGCGGCCATGAACACGGACAATGATTTCTATCTCGAGCGCATGGCGCTGGTGAAGATCGACCGCTGGTATCGTGGTCGTGTTGTCCTCGTCGGGGATGCCGCCTGGTGTCCGACGGCGAATACGGGGATGGGCACGACTTCGGGCATAGTCGGTGCCTATATTCTCGCGGGCGAGATCGCGCGCCACTGCGGAAGGGGTACCAAGGAGCCTGGGACATTCAAATCAGGCGACATCACGAATGCTTTCGCTACCTTCGATACGAAATTCCGACCTTTTATGGACCAGGTCCAAAAAGGGGTCGGCGACGACGGGGGAGCCAGCATCGCATATTCGATGATGTCGTCTTCACTTGGCATTTTCTTGCTATACATCATCGCTGGCATGGCGTCCTTTTTCAAGCTTAACGTTGGCGCGATGATGCTGAAGGAACAAGTGAAGGACTGGGATCTCCCTGATTATAAAGAGCTGTCGTAGGATACATTTCTAGACTTTACGGCTAGTTGTAACAACAGATGTATATCATGAAACATAATATGTATAATAATAATGACGCCTCTTAGACGCATACCAGTATTGTACCTAAATAATCACTCCATTAATATCTTGATCTGCCCTACTAAACAGGGCGAACACCCTATTACATATAGGCTCATGATGAATATAATGGGGCCAAGACCAGCCAACGTCGGCCGGTTCTTTTTGGCCAAATTTTCAAAAAGTTTGTATTTTCAAAAACTAGTTATACGATTTAACTCCCAAAAGACAGATAGACTCCCGAACGGGGAATCGAACCCCGAGCCCCGCGGTGAAAACGCGATATGTTAGCCACTACACCATTCGGGATGTGATTATGTAACCAGATTGCTAATTGGAAATATGACGGTATCAGTGCTCAGGTTTCCGGCTTGCATGCTGCTTCCCCATGGGGGTAGAGTTCATGTTTATCATAAGTGATGGAAGATCGGATGTCATTGCTGATTTAGAGCTGTCTTTCGAGCCCTAAGCCTTGTTATGCGGTTATTGAGTTTAGCTTAGCAATTGTATAAATCCATCTCGTTCCTTGAGTAGTGGGCTCAAGGATAAGGATCGTAACAGATCCCCGGCACGACTTGGTTTTTAGACCGGACTGGGCAAAGCAAAAATTCTAAATTCTCTATTTCAACTATATGCATCTAGTAACGCAGACTATTCGGTTTAAACATCCACTACAGTTGTTCTGCCTAGTAAACTATACGAGCTGGTGTAGCATAGTAGCAACAGTGGGATATCATTAATCTTCGAACAACATGCGGCAAGAGGCAGCCTGAAAGAGGAAAGGAGATAAGTATACAGCAAACCGAACAACAAACTTCGCTCTAGTTATTAGAGCTGATAACAATGCCATGGTCCACATTGGAGATCACTATACAACCATTCATAACTACCCAGATTCGAGCCGCCACTTTGCCAAAACAGATAGAATAAAAGACCGCGCTGAATTCCACCGACTAGGTGCCTCGCCGTATGAATACTGCAAGGAAAATCTCATTTCGTTTTTTCCCTGCGAAAGAAATTTCGTACTTTCTTAAGATTTCTGAAACGGCTACTTCGAGAAATCTCCGATTCTTCACGCCAGCTGGTTAGAGAAGACAGCGCCAACAATGTATGCGGGTGTTCCGGCCCTAAAACACGACGCCGGATCCGAACGCAATCCTCCATAAGTCGAACGGCATCGGCGTTGCGGCCTTGAAACTTCCACGTATACGCTAGGTTGTTCATGCTACTTAGCGTGTGGTAATGCTCGAGTCCTAGCACCCTCTTTTCAGTCTCTATTACTTGCAACCCTAATAACTCTGCTTTTTTCCATCGGCCCTGCTCCAAGTATGTCGAGGCTAGGTTGTTCATGCTACTTAGCGTGTAGGGATGCTCGAGTCCTAGCACCCTCTTTTCAGTCTCTATTACTTGCAACCACAATAACTCTGCCTCTTTCCATCGGCCCTGATTCCAGTACGTCAAAGCTAGGTTGTTCATGCCAATTAGCGTATCAGGATGCTCAAGTCTTAGCACACTCTTCCGAGTCTCTATTACTTGCAACTCTAATAACTCTGCCTCTTTCCATCGGCCCTGATTCCAGTACGCCGAGGCTAGGTTGTTCATGCCAATTAGCGTATCAGGATGCTCGAGTCCTAGTACCCTCTTTTCAGTCTCTATTACTTGCAACCCTAATAACTCTGCCTCTTTCCATCGGCCCTGATCCCCGTACGTCGAGGCTAGGTTATTCATGCTAGTTAGCGTATCAGGATGCTCAAGTCCTAGTACCCTTTTCCGAGTCTCTATTACTTGCAACCCTAATAACTCTGCCTCTTTCCATCGGCCCTGATCCCAGTACGTCGAGGCTAGGTCGGCCATACTATTCAGCGTATCAGGATGCTCGAGTCCCAGAACCCTCGTAGACGTGTCATACGACATTCTCGCCATCACTTCTGATGTAGCATATCTGCCTTGCCCCTGCGCATACTGGCTGCTTTTAAGCAAAAGTAACGACCATTCTAGTTGCGACTCCTCCTTTTTCGGGCAATACTCTATTGCCTTTTCAGCGTGCGGAAATAGCTTTCGACAAGTGTCCCAGTTCTCGAAATGTCCTGGCGGAAATGCCTTGGCCATCCGGTTAATAAACCGTTCCTTGAATTTTTCGCTCTCTCCATCGGCATCTAACCACTTCCTAGTAGATAGTTGTACAAGTCCGTGCATTTCGAAAACATCGCCTTTTTCGTTTGTCTGTACTAAGCAGTAGTCTCTCAGCATCTCTATATCTTCTTCAAACGCGTTGTCGGTACTATATCCAGAGCTAACGCTTTCGTAGTCTGTATCATCACTCAGCATCTCTGTATCTTCTTCAAACACGTCGTCAGTGCTATCTCCAGAGCTAACGCTTTCGTCGTCTGTATTGGCCCCGCTACTTTGGGGTTGATTAAGAGGTCGGATCAGCCATTCGAAAATACCCTGCCGGTCAAAAAAGCTCATCAGGCATAGTAAATTAGCTGCCGATGGTCTTTTTGCGCGTATATGATCAAAGGAGATCTGCCATGTTGTTATGACCGAGTTTTTTGCGTTCTCGTCTCGCCGAAGATCGCCGGAATCTTGGTTTAATAGGCTCGACCTTTTCTGTTCGCTTTTTTGGAATTCTTCCAAGTACTTCGACATCGACGTACGAGGTGCTCTTCTCTGTATATAGGCCGCCGCTTGGCTGATGGCTAGCGGCATATACTCAAGCGCCTCAACAAATCTGGTTGCTGTATCCGTGTCTGCACTTTCTTTCGATTTTTTTGCAAGTAGCGCAAGCGCGTGCTTTGGTTCCATCGGCCCAACGGCGATAATGTTATTATAGCTTCCCGTGAGCCGATAAGCAAGATGTCTGTTTCTTGTTGTAATAAAGATTGAACCATTCGAGCTCTGTGGTAAATATGCTGACAACGGTTTCTTCTCTCCCTGGGAAGCCCTTTGCCCGGCCATTGCTTGCGTATTATAGAACACGTCAATATCATCGGCACTATCCAAGACCATCAGCCACCGGCCACTCCGTTCGTTCTGCAGCCATTGGTAAACAAGCTGAGGTATGTCCGCTTTAGGCTGATTCCGGCCAGGGATCTTAACAGCGTTTGCGATCGACTTGAAACCCTCTTCCACGCGTGCACGCGTCTCAGAATGCACCCAGAACACCCAGATCTCTCGATTTTCGCGCAGAGACGCGTCTCTCACCCTATACGCGTGTTCGATGGCAAGTTGTGACTTGCCTACGCCCCCCAGTCCCACAAGGGCCACGCGCGACGCTGGTTGTAGGCATATTTCGTGTATCTGATCGAGGATGGTTCTGCGTGCGACAAAATCGGCATCGCGGCGGAAGGGGACGTTGAACGATGGTTTCGGCGGTGTTTCCGGCCGTTCTTTTAAACAAAACATTAGCTTTTAGTGGAACCACAAGGTTGGCAAGGTTGGCGTACCCGGAGCTAAGTGAAATGCAGCATGGATCGGCCCGCTATTTTGTCCAACTTCAAGCCCGTAATTGCTATTCCCAAAAGAAATTGCTGTTCTTTCTGTCATTGTGAAGGATGTCGGGTTCTGTTGAGGTTGTATTGATCGCCAATATATAAATATGAGCAAGCCGTTATACATCTATGCAGAAATGTCCTGCTTTAAGTGCAATTTTATTCAAGCGGCTGAAGAAGTCCACGTGGCGGCCCCTCCTTTGCCTAACCGCCACCTCGTAGCAGGCGCTTACTTAGAACGTCAACCACTGCGCTCTGTAATCTAGAATAAGCTACTTCATCGTATTCAATCTATAAGTTGCTGGTGCTCTCATGGGTGAGCCGCTTAACATTGCTGCGGGTGTCGTGGGCATTGCTACCGCAACACTCCATTGGACGCGGCTCCTCTTAGATGACCTGGAGAAGCTATCCGACGCGCCAAAGACTGTCGAGCACCTCAAGGAAGAAGTTCGCTTAGTCGATACGACTATTAAATCCTTTTCAAACATTACCGAGGCGCAGTGGCAAGCACTGGGCATGAGCATTATTGAACAGTCGAAAACAACTTTGATAACCTGCCAGGAATCGTGCGAAAAGTTCAAGGCCGATCTTCTAAGATGGACGAAGCATTCTGGTGACGGGAAGCTATCGTTGAAAGATCGAGCGCGTGTCGGTTTCTTCAAGCAGAACCGGATCGAAGCCATGTCGGAGCAGCTACACAGATACCAATGCTCTCTTAATTTAGTGGCCAGCATGGCTACCCTGTACGCTGTCTCTCAACATTAGCTATACCAAATGGTTCTGATCTATGTCTAGGCATAATTCCAT
Organism: Xylaria curta; assembly: GCA_022495235.1. Lineage (NCBI taxonomy): Eukaryota > Fungi > Ascomycota > Sordariomycetes > Xylariales > Xylariaceae > Xylaria > Xylaria curta. Next base: position 40,145 of record MU375943.1, on the reverse strand, counting down.
CCTTAACACTCGTATTAACCAGGACATTAAAGATTCTATTTCGGAGAAAGCGGCAGAGATTGCTAGTTCGATTACTTCAGCAGGCCTCCAGCTTGCAACAGTCAACACCCAACTAGATAGGCTAGACCTTGGCGTGAACGCGTCCAATACCTCAAATGACGGATACAGCCAAGATACGGAACAAAGTACTCTCGGACAAGAACGCGCCACGCTGGAGTCATGCCTTAGGCTGCTCGAAGAGTTAAAGTCAAAGAACGAAGAAGGAAAAGAGCATGCTGCACAGAAGGAACGTGATCAATCGATTAGTGTAACCTTCGGACAGAATAATTATGGCTTACAGCAAGCGGTCAATCATGGTTCTTTTTCTAACTTGTCGTTTGGCGGCCCACGTAGCTGAGCCGAACTGAGTAGGACATAGTGTCTGCTAGCAGCATTTAGGTAATTGTGTGTTAACATGTCAATTATCCCACATTAACGAGTCGATCTGATTTCGCTCTTTCTTCAAGACTTTGCCAGCACAATAGAAACAGCTAGAGAGGGTGTGACACTTCTTCTCAATCAGCTTCAAGGGTGAAGGCAGAAAATATTCGTATTATCTTCAAGGCCGTACAGTAACATGCCCCATAGGTATGCTTACAATCGAATTCTACAGGAGACGGTAAGCGGCTTTGGTTATATGTAGAGGAAAAAATAATCTTAGATTCACAATCTAGCTAGATGACGCTGAGGACCGAGCACTTGGATGAGCCTCGACGCTAAAGAGGAGCTCTAGTTCCTACTCGCTCTTAAGATAAACATAACTATGCGCATAGGTTAAGTACCATCGGGACCTAAGTCACTTCTTCCTAGTTATCCCCTTGCTATAGGGCGATATGCAGTGTTGGGTGTACAATATTTATTACTGCTATTTTATACTAATTACTCTTTTATGCCTTTTCTATCTATGTTATACTAATCCCAAAAATGGCCTGTAGCACCAAAAACCTTAAAGCTAATAATGTTATCATATCTAAATCCGCCGAAAGTAAATATAATGTTAAACACATACAATACTTCTCCCAAATGTCTTGCACATATAGAAATGTCATATAAATATCCTGGAAAGCAAGGAGCATAGAAACGAAGGCACATGTATGTTGAATTTGCTGCATAAGGAGACTTGATGGTGGGAAATTCACTCCATCTCTCGCTCGAGACTGAAACTACGTTTTGGGGTTCCCTGAGATGACAAATTCATAGCAGAACTGCTATCTTAGCCAGCACTTTTATTATATCTGCCTAACGGACAGACGAGTTAGACATCTATGGTGCTCTAACATGGTAAATGTAATCATCTCTTTTGAAAACCAGTGTAACAAGGGCAAGGGTACTGGGGGTTGGAATGGTATTCAATATTGCAATAGTCTCCTTGAGTGTCAAGTAGGCCATACAAGCCGAAGCCCTCCGTAACCCGATCTCGGCTTAAGTATACCAATAGCGAAGCTATTGCTTACCTGACCCAGCTAATTCAAGTTCCTATCGCTATTATCGTATTTATCCGTTCGAGCAACACCATAATAGCGAGCAGAATGACAAGAATGGGTACGGGTATCTGAATATACGAAACGCTGCCTCGCAGACTAATTACACGATGTCGCCGACCTACCCCGCATATACGGGTAGTTGCAATCCCAATACCTAGGGGCTAGTCCGGGTGACAGTTAGGACAACGGTCAGATTTAGCCCAGTCAGTCGCTTACACTTCTGCAAAGTTCTGCTTGAGGCCTGTTCGAATATGCTTTCTTATAAGTCTGATTGGCTAAGAATTCTGCACTATAAGTTTTTGCAAGATCAATACACATTACTAGGAAACTGAATTATGAAGTATTAAAAGGTATATTTTGAACTACAACTGAGAATTTGAGCATAATGCCGAAACGACAGTTTTTTATTCTTCTTGGGGACGGGGCCCTTCAAGACTCGAATGCCAGCATCCGAGTCTCAGGTTAATTATTAAACATGACCCTTTGAGGTGGGGTTAGAGATGTGATACTCACCCGCTAGTATAGAAGTCAGTCTCATGTTTTGTTGTCAGTGAAGCTTAAACCAGTCGATGACGAGGTATATTGGCCCCCACTGTCAACACTAGGTGTTGAGTCATTAGTGTTCTGCTCAGGCTTGGGCTTACTACCGGAAGTATCATATCCCGATCTTGTCATTTTTATTGTTATTCGACGGTGTGATTGACGATCCACTTACTGTGGTGAGTTGAAGGAGCTTAAGACTCTTGAGATTCTTGTAGTTATTGTAAATGTCATTGTGTATTATGAAGAATTTCTATGAAGACATAAACACCATAACGCGCCGGCTTTATAGAAGCCGAAGCCTGTGGAATTCAGCTAAACAGACCGGGTGCTCAGTGATCCTGTTCAAGTAAGGTACTAGACAAGATGTGTGATGGACAACGACGCCGTTGCCGCCAAGTTGGCAGCAACAGTATAAGGGGCTATACACCTCCGCGATAAGATGACTTAAAACAGTAATTTATTATAGCTTATCATCGCCAACAATGAGATGAACTACTCTCATTGCCTCTCACTCTCACCCGAATAGATAGAGGGCGAAGCATCTCCTGCTGGCTGTTTCTCATGTCTGTGAGGGATGGATTTAAGAGACGAGTGAATTATTACTGCTAAGCAGCAGGCATAACTTAGTTACGGGTGTACCGGTGTAAATGAGATGCCGCAACTAATTCAATAATCGAACAATTTAATGGCTACTTCTAAATATTCTTGTTCATGAATTTGAATGCTTTGGTGCGTTTGAAACCGATGTTCTTTGCACATCGCCATAATATGGCTGGTTGATGTCTCCGGACTCTGACTCGGTGCAGATGTGTAAACGACACGAGAGACTTGTTAATGCGAAGGATATGTGATTGGCTGAGTGACGCTTGTAAACTTCATAGCTACAGTAGGATATTCTGGAGACCTGTAACAGATGCGTTTTGGTAATGACATCATTGCCCCAAAGTCGCAGGGATGTAATCCGATGCGACAATTGTCACCTTGGGGCTCTTTAAACGCGTGGCGATTCTGTGATCTCTCCGGTTGCTGCCCAGGGCGAGTAATTACTGTCATCTAATAACCATCAGGCCGTTGGGAAGATATGTAAATGATAACTGTAACTGGTAGGATGACACACGACTAAGTGCTTACATACAAAAATCCTGTGGTTCTCTTTAACCTGCTAGAGTTACACTAGCTGTCGCAAAGCACCGAACACATCCCCGTTAGCCTACTTAGATGGTGGATCTATACATGTTTCATTGTCGCAGTCCTAGAAGGTATGTCAAATAACTACACCATCTGTGTATGCTAGTAAGTAATAACGAGCAAGACGAAAGCGCAGATCGCCACGTAGTGACCAACAAGCCTGCGGATGGTCTGCTGAAGATGTCATAATGTTGTGAACGGCTAGGTATACTACATGTACAGTGGTGGGAGCGCCAAAGCTGAAAGCAATCCATGTTTCTAATGATAGCTGCATTAAAGTTCAGCCATTCCAGAGGTTCCAGGGCTATGGATTCGACGATATAGGTACATATATAAGTAGATCTAGGAGGGTGGGGTTGAAGGCGTTAAGCCGGAAAAGGAAAACGAAGCATTCCTAAATGAGATGCTGTGGCGCGCCCCACCAATTATCATCTCGTTCCTCGGGAGACGGGTGGGGCCGATCCTCGACCAGGTCCAGGCCTTGGAAAGGGTCCTTTGAGAACAGATGGCCGTGCTCCGCCTCAATGATGATGTAGGTAGCAGTCGTCTAGCCACAGCTGCTTGTCACCGTCTGCTACGTTAACATGACCTAGGGCACCTTAGTTTCCTCAACCACCTCAACTACCTACAATACACCTCTTCTCCCAAGTCTAGCCATCATGCTGGCTTGCGTTGGCATTTACCGTTACTTCGACACGAATAGATTCATTTCATCGACCTGAGAACTGTTTGGGGTCGATTCATAACATCCATCCCCCAACCCAGCTACCTAGGACCTTTGCCAGCGACTGACAGCCAACCATTCAGCCGCTGCCACATCTTGGCATAGCCAACAACCACCCAACCTCTTGGAACCGCCAATCGACATCGTTTCTATCCCACGACATTTGTTTCAGCGTTTCCCAACTGGTCTGCCCGCAACCGGCCTCGTAACAAGTAACTTACCGCCCTTGCTATAACTACCTCGTCGCCATAACAAAACATTTCTCGGCTCAAACAACCCAACTCCAACTCTGTTTTAAGCGCCTGGTTATAATTAGTACATTACAGCATTACAGATTGGGACACGAAAGGAAGTAGAAGAGGGTTAGAGCAGAATTTTGTTTTCGGAATCCGGCTTGGTGTTAATTCTCATGAGCTCATAATCGCAACGCTTTACGAAGACCAAGACGAACCGAACCGCGCGAACCTGCCGAGACCAAATATACACTAGACGAATTTCGAAACGGCTAGCTTAATAGTTGTACGGTATTTGACGGGAGACGATCGTCGTCGTCGCCCTTGTCGCCATCCTCCTCCACGAGACGACGCCTGTCATGGACAACGCAGCTCGTGCACTCGTGGCAGCGCACGAAATATACGCCCGCGCCGATCTTACAGACCCAAACAAAGAAACTCGACCCCCGACCTACAAAGCCATTGGTATCAGCTTGGCAGTCGGTTCGGGGCTCTTCATCGGGACATCGTTTGTATTGAAGAAGGTCGGCTTACTCAAGGCCAATGAAAAGTATCAACAGGCTGCGGGCGAGGGCTATGGCTACCTGAAAAATGCCTTCTGGTGGGCAGGCATGAGCCTGATGATCCTGGGCGAGATCCTCAACTTCGTCGCATACGCCTTTACCGACGCTATTCTGGTCACGTCGCTGGGAGCTATATCCGTTGTTATTGCCACCGTACTCTCCGCCTTCTTCTTAAAGGAAAGACTTAGTTTGATTGGAAAGGTCGCCTGCTTTCTCTGCATTGTAGGTGCCGTCATCATCGTCCTCAACGCGCCTCAGGAATCATCCGTCGCAAACATCCAGGAGATGCAGATGTATGTCATCGCACCGGGATTTCTATCGTACGCTGGTGTTATCATTTTAGTATCTATTTTTCTTGCCTTCTGGGCCGGCCCGCGATATGGCAAGAAAAATTTGTTTACGTACATTTCTATTTGCAGCTGGGTCGGAGCCCTAAGTGTTGTTGCGACCCAGGGTCTAGGCGCAGCGATAGTCGCGCAAATTGGCGGCACTCCCCAGTTCAACCAGTGGTTCCTCTATGTGCTCTTTGTTTTTATATTGGCGACACTTACGACTGAAATTGTCTTTCTTAATGTGAGTCTAGCCGAATCCCGGCCGATGTTACTGCTAACATGGATGTGTTTAGAAAGCACTGAATATCTTTAATGCGGCCATGGTCACGCCTACGTACTATGTTTATTTTACCAGCACCACAATTATCACTTCAGCTGTATTATTTCGAGGGTTCAAAGGAACCGCAATTCAAATCATTACGGTTGTATTCGGATTCTTGACAATCTGCTCCGGCGTTGTACTACTACAGTTATCCAAGTCAGCCAAAGATGTGCCTGATACTGCTGTTTTTGCCGGTGATTTGGACCAGATCCAAACTATTGCCGAGCAAGAGCAACCCGAGACAGAGCCCAAAGCCGACGCCTTGCGCGGTACAGCCGCTATCCTACGGCGAATCTCGAATGCCAGGACCAAAATGGAGCATGAAGAATTTAAACGTCTGCATGAAGAGAAAGAGATGGAACGGCTAGCCACAGTGAGCGAAGATGGACAATCTCAGCAGTTCGAGTGGGATGGGCTACGACGGAGGAGAACAACTATGAGTAGTACTCGAAGCCGCCCGTTTACAGCTCCAAGCCCCGCTCAAACGCCGCATCCACCCCTGGGTCGTACGCGGTTATTGAGTGACGAGGAGCTGGAGGAGCTGGAAAGGGAGCGGCAGATGTCACCAGGCGTCCTTTCTAGCATTGCGGGCACTATCCGCCAACGTACGCGCAGTGTTCTGCATCGACCAGAGCCACCTCATCAAGAGACACACAACGACAGCGAATCGGTGTATCCAGTCCCCCTGACTCATATTACCGTTCCTGACCAAAAGTACGATGATGGAACTGGTGTATACGACTACGGATTACCAGCCGGCTCATACAAGACTGAGTATGGCGGTGCTGCTAGCGTATCGTCAAGAACTAGTGATCGTCACATACAATTCATGGAGTCGCCAAGGCCGGGTGGGAGCACCACTTCGCTTGCCGCACCGACGCCTCCACCTCATGGAGAAGAGCGTCACTCAGCACGTCGGCAGTTCTCGTTCCAAAATGTATTCCGTCGCCACCAGGCTGACAGAGTACAGGATCAAGCGCTGCCGCCGATGGACGAGCACCCACACCGCCAAGGAATGAGGGCACGCGGATACTCGGAGCGGGGCGTCAAGGTGAAAAACGCGACTGAAGAGGAGAGGCTGGGACTTGTCCAAGGCGACTCACGGTCGATGCCGGCGCTTCCTCGCTATGAGGAAAACTCGGACGACTTGGATGATGAGGATGACGACGAAGACTACGATTCTTTTTCAGACGAGAAACAAACGACGGGATATGGCAGAGTTATAACAGGTAGTCCTCCTAGGGGCAGAAACGATGAGAGCAATAGCAGAGCAATGGGAGAGGTCATGCATGAGGATAGCCGGAGATGGGACGAGAGTCGGCATCGAAGCAGAGACGGCTCACCGCGAGACACGCCGCCGCCGCCACAACGACAATCATATCGTCGGGGCGCATCACGCGGTGGTGACGACGAAGCCTTCCTTTAGACGTATACACGATGATGAGATACGAGCGATATTTACGTCTGTTTTTTTTCTTCTTTGGTCTGCTTTGAGTCACGATTGTACCAATAGTCAGTTCATCGACGGCATGGGTTTTGAACAGGCAGGGTGCCTGTTGGAGCATTCAATATGTCGATATAGACAGGGGCTGGATAGGCATGTTTCGATGGGAGGCTCAATCGGCCCACACAAGCATCAGTACATAGAGCCTGGGCACATAAAGTCAATACCAAATTTTTGCACGCAAAACCTCTTGGAAGCTGAATCTGGTTCGTCGGACCTCGGTTCCGACTGCGAGGTTGCTCGTGTTCTACCTATTGGACGTGTTTGAGACAGATAAAGGAGTATAGGCCCAAATGCGGCCTTCCTCTAATTTGCTTTTTGCTAGACAGGGGATAGAGCTGACGGGGACCCTCTCTGACCCCCGGGGTTTAACAGTTTACCGAACCGCTTACCTAATGAGTAGTTCTGTGAGACAAGACGATATATTTGTGTCATACTATAGTAGAGTTTGCAGCACATCTCCTCATACTATGGTTTGACTGAAGCTCGTCAGATTGATGCAAGGTAGCCTACCTATGCAGGGTGCAACCGACGTCTTACTCGCCTAGGTACCCAAGTACTACCGAGGCACAGCAGAATGAAATGCTACATGGGCTGTTTGACATAGTTATATAGTTCATGCATATGGGCGGTTGGTTGCACCTGTCAGGCATCAAATAATAGTTAGAGAAATTTTGATTCTTTTAATTAGTCGAGAGGGAGCGCGGCGCCAAGTGGGGGTGGCCCCAAGTATAGTCGGCAGCTCGTTGATCGTGAGCTTCCTAGTGCAGTTGGGATGCTCGTATTGATAAGGCCCGGCATGACACTACTATGCTAGCACGGGCACGAAGGCTCTGATACTGACTGAGGACATGCCCATCGAGTGCAAGATCTTCAGCAGTACAGTACAGTATGCTTTCCGACTTGATACTCGGGTGGGTAGGACACTAGGCGACATGAATGGGAAATTCTGCTCTCATTTCCGCTTCTCTCAAGCACAAGCAGGTAAGATAGGTATGATGATGATGGTGACCTCGAGCACATGCCCACCCCTCTCTGCGAGTTCAACGCTATTGCATGAATAATATGGAACGATATTAAGCGCGCAATGCAGGGATATAATAGATCGGCTAGAAGGCGCATTTTTGGCCAGCCTGGCGCGGAGCAGTCCGAGAAAAAAAAATGGAGGGTGCCTAGATCTTGTTCGATAAGTAGCCCAGCCCAGGTCTTAGCCCAGGTAGCCGGCGCCAGTCCTACGGTACCACACCCCCCGCTGCCATGTACAAGTCTACAAGTCGCCAGAGCCCGATTAGAAATCGTCTAATTTAGAAATGTGTCTAGTCGAAAGGGAGGAAGCCGGCTCGGCCAGTAGCGACTCGAGTTGGCTGGCAGCTACATGGCACCATGGGCAGGCACGGTACGGCCTCGCGCATATACGGATACGTACCGTACCCAAAGCTGAAAGTGGCGATGCAGAAACGGGTAGGCACGCACTCCCCTTCGCCCACAGCAAGGGCTACCTTGTGTGCGAGTTGAAGAAAGAGAAGGGACTAGGTAAGGGATCGAGGTTAGTACTAAGTGCTAGTTATAGTGCTTGTACTAAAGTAAGACAAAGATCACCGAGGGTTCAGAAGGAAGATCTCATCTCGGTTCTTGGGATTCCAGAGGCGCTGCTGCTGCTGCTGCCGCTTCACTGATAACCAACAATTGCACTTTCCCATGTATTTGTATTTCTGAGGTGATCGGCTCGCCTGCACCCAACCACTTGCAGAAGTAAGTGGCTTGCTTATTGGCTGGCAGCCACCCTTCCTACTCATCTTCTTCCTCTTCTTCCTCTTTCTCTTCCTCTCTGGCACGCGAGGCTCGCCTTGCCTTGAACCAAAGTCCTACGCCAATTCATGACCAACGATCGAGACTGGGAGTGGTCGCCAGGAGCCGACAGTCGTTCGTCCTCCATAGACCTCTCCAGACAGAGTGAGACAGACGAGGAGGCGCGCGACAATACTCCTTACTACGACGAGAGCAAGTTCAACGGCAGCATGGGGACCTCAAGGCAGTCAAAATGGCGGGAATATCTCCCGCGCTTGCCATTGCACTGGCGCATAAACGACCTACGCCACTTGGTCATTCTCGGCCTTGTTACCCTCACCGTATCACTCCTCCTATTCGCAGCACACCGCGAAGTCATAGGGATAGCCCGCGATGACACCACCGATCTGGCGGACCAGAACTACCCTATTAATACCGAGATAGTGCCAGAAGTAAAGCCAGATTTGAAGTCAGAGCCAGAGTCGGAGCCGGAACCGGAGCCAGAGATAGAACTGGAGCCAGAGACAAGACATCCCGAGGTCCCAGGACAATGCACTACATGGCCCGTCGACTCAGACGGAAACTACAAGTCACGACTACACAAGTCGAACCTCACACTCGAGAGCTTTGCGCCGTCGGGCGGGTGGAAGAAGCCTCAGGGCATTGCGGTCAAGGCCTTGGTCTTCTACGGCCGCAAGAGGACAGTGGATTTTCTCGACTGCTACCTGCAGCAGAATCTTGCTATAAACGGTGGTTATCTCGACGAGGTTTGGTTCATGGTGCATACACATATCGAAGAGGACCTCGAATACCTCGACGATTTGATCAAGCAGAGGAGCCCGCATTACAAAACAGTCATGCCAGGCGAGTGCGAGGGCTTCAATTATGCTTGTATGTGGAATACGGTTGTCGAGGAGGACACAATCTACGTCAAGATTGATGACGATATTGTAAGCAAGGCCTCTCCTTGGATTCCGGCTTCTATGAGAGTATGCGCGGAATGGCTTTATTGACTCATCCGTCCACAGGTTTTTATCCATCCTGATACGATTCCCCAACTTGTGTCGACACGAATTGCCGAGCCTCATCCTTTCGCTGTCTCTGCCAACTTGGTCAATAGCCCGTTCACGGGATACAAGCATTATAGCGTTGGCGCGATTCACCCTTTTCTTCCCGACCCAAACAGCAAGCCTTCCCAGCGTGCGGGCCAGCTTTGGCGTCCGTCAGATTTTAAATCCTTCCCCAATGAAATGGTCCAAAAAGTTTCTGGGGATGTCAAGCTCGACCAAGTCACCGAGGAAATCATCAACAATCGTGTATATGCGAAACCGAACTACGAGGGCCACCCGTGGTTACTGCTCGAAAATGTTCAAAACTCGCTTCTGAAGACCCCGATGGGCTTCAACAAATTAACCGCCGACGCCGTTGGCGGCCCCTACGGTGCAGCTGTAAGTTTTTACTTTCAGGAGTCTAATTGTCGCTACCAGCAGACCCGTTCGAGGTCAATTATGTCTTGGCGCTTCTCATATTTCCGAGACAGACTCTCTCGCATCACAGTTAGGATGAAGATATTTACTAACTCCAAATCGTGCAGTGGAAATCCTGGATGATCTCGGCGCAACAACAGTACTCTCTGCTCCGGAATCTCGAGCTTAATCAAATGTGGCGATACCACTTCGGCTCGCAGATCGAGTATCCTCAGGGCGTCAACTCATCAGCTGATGCGGCAGCTTTAAAATTCTTTGACCCAAACCACCTGGGACCAGGAGCTGAGCAAATCTATGATACGCATTACAGTCGATACAACCTGAATTTCGTGGCATTATGGGGCCATGATATCAAAAAGGCCCTGCCCATTGCCGACGATGACGAACAGGACCTCACGGTGACAAAACCAGAACGTTTCCAACGGCCGTTCGTGATTGATACCCGTGCGGTCGTCGGACATCTCAGCTTTTATCCCCAGCATGAGGGGATTCGGCATACGGATCTACTCGACCGCTGGCGAGCTCTCGCAAACGAGATGGTTTGCACCCCGGAGAATCAGAGAAAGCCATTCGATCTGCGGTGTCCCGGTTATTGATGAAGATAATCGACAACGCCTGTAAAATAGTGTACGCCTTGTTACTTTTCAATACTGCTTTGATAGTATGGCATAACGCTCATGCAACAAATGATGAGCTGGCGTTTAGGAGGGCCGCACAATCCTGGATACGCATTCGTTGGTAAAATGCATGGCGATATTATTAGCCGAAAACACACAGGCTCTCGGAAATCATAGCTAACAAACCCACTTGTCCGGCACGAGCTGAGACTCGACTGCTACGACAATCGAAAGATAAAAAGTTGTCTGGACTGGGGCCGCGAGAGTCTTGTACTTTATGATGATGATGTTGTGGTGATGACGATCGATAGAAGGGGCGGGTTATCGAAAAGATCTTAATGAGAGGCTTGGATAGAATATGTTAATAGAAAATACCTCGAGCTTTTATCGAGGTATTAATAAATAAAGACCCCTTAGATGGCTTATATTTGTGCTTGCATATGAGACTCTACTTCTAAGTGACTTCTAAGTGCTGCGTTTAACGGACTCACTAGTGCTTAGGATATGTGACCCACACTTTTATTTGGTGAGAGTGTGATAAGAGTGATTGTGGTTTGTTTTAATGAGATTGTGTATGAGGCATTACAACTCGAGTTTTTATGAAAGCTTTCGCAAGATCATGGTTTCGAGCTTGGGTGATTGTCTATGGGAATACTTGAAGCCGAAGTCTTGGACTTCAGACACATGATAGATCTGGGCTAGGACACATAGTACGACAACCACGACAACAGCTTGGATGAATACATAGTTTCCACCCGCAATGTACACCCTTCTGGGATAGATCTTTTGAATCACTGCATGCTCATCTTCCGGAAACTTCTCATTCTTGCCCGCGTATAATATAATGACGTCCTACTTCTGATGCTTAGTTCTCATACACATAGTTGACCTTCGCATTCTTCGAAGTGGCATCTTCATCAATGTATCTCTCCTTGTACTCAAGAGAGCGCTATCAATTTTTCCATTAAACCGATAGGCGAAGAAAGAGAGTTCGATGAGGCAACCTGAATTTAGATTTTCGATCTGGCATATCGCCACCTTCGAATGCAAAAGTGTAGCAGCGATTTAGCGCAGGGCAAAGGTCAAATTAACAGATGATTAAACTTTCGGTGGATTTAAGTCTATGGTAGCTGTGTAGATATCGAAAGATGTATCTGTTGAAACGGCCCCGGGTAACCTTCATACCTTTGAGCTCAGCCAAAGTAATCTGGCACATCCAGGGCTGGACAAAGTCGATAAATTCAATGGGGAATAGTAAGTATATAAGTAATTTCGTAGAAAATCAAATAATAAAAATCAACGAATAGCTAAGTGGTGGTGTTGAAAACGATGGTGTTGACGGCTGAGATCGTACACATCGGACCCCTGAAACCCTTTATTCCTACCTCCTTATATCGAACACATGTGAAAGTCGATTGGCCAGAACGAGTCGAAGTCCAATCGCACTAGTTCATTACAGAGTTACTATGCCTACTTTCATTGTCACGTTCATGTGGGCGGCCCTATGTATCACATGTTTAATTACATTGCAATTCAAAAATTTCGAAATGTATGTATCTTGTAAGCGGTCATGATGTCGCCTTTGATGACGGTTTAACTTAAAAGCTAGGTTGCTAAATCACATTTATCATCGCGTAAGGATCAATTTGCATCTATCAATAATTTTTGCGTTCACGTTCAAACGTCATCTGCTTTGCAGCATGATACGCGGGTTAAAAATGTCTTGCTTAGCTTAGGAACATTGGATGCGACATTGCGACTGCGAACACTGCTAGAACTCTGGTAGTTTACAGACGAAGCGGCCTGTATATTTTGAGAGTAATTCAAACACTTCAAAGTATATTCCTCGCTTGTAGTAATATATTGAAGCTTTAACGTCTTAGCGGTGAGAACAGAAGGGGGGACTTGAGGATATCCTCATCTGCAACAACGGTTGGCGTACTAGGGCTTGGGACAGTATTCAATATTTCGAAAATTTTCTTGGGCTTCAAAGCGGGCGTCAATGAGGCCATACAAGTATAAGTTCTCCCTTTAAGTTCAGGCGGCGACTTAGGTTTAAGTATTCTAATGGCTTTGCTGGCCCGGATAATTCAAGTCCGTATAACTATTATCGTATCTCCCCGTAGGATTCAAATGATTGAGCAAACACGATAACAAGAAAATGTACGGGTATCTGAATAACGAAACTCTGCCTCGCAGATTAAATACATGATGTTGCCGACCTACCCCCTAGTATACGGGTAGTTTTAATCTCGATACCCAGGGGGCTAGTCCGGGTTACACTATCAATGCGTCCATTTTCTGACTTTCATAGAACACTAGAGTGATATGCGATAATGCAATGACGAGGGACTCCTTACGGACACGAATGCAATTTGCGCATTTGATAGAAGCAAACAAAGATGTGGGTAGGGTTTAGACTATTGAGATTAACGAGTGACGCATAGATACAACGAAATCCACCTTTCATTCTTCGCTTCTCTCAGCTAACGGTAGAGGTTAGACTATTGAAATAAAACGAGTGTCGCGCAGGTACAATTTGTTAAACGACCGAAATCCCCCTATAATTCTCTGCTGCTCTTGTGAAACCGAGCGTCTTGATGTTCAAGCTTTGCTTGCCTAGGCTTTTTGTGCCTAGCCAATATACATGGGATTGTTCTGCATCACAGCGTCCGCAGCATCGTTCACAGCTTCGGCTGGAGCGAGAGCGCTGGGGCCAATATAATTCATTATGAACTCCATGCCCTTTTTGTCGAGCTTATGAAGTTCTCGAAGGTGCTGCTGCAGATGGTCGCGCCTATTGAAACCATTCTCGCCGTCATACTTGGTGCACAAGGGGCATGAATACTTGGCCCCCACACCGTTTGTCACGCTTAGATGGCGCGTGAGGGCATAGAGCTTAGAGTAAGTTTTACCGCAATCGCAGCTGTAAGGGCGATGACCTGTACTCTTCCCATGTTCCCAGAGTTGGTTATTGTTCTGAAATACCGCATAGCATTCAATACAGGCAAATTGGTGGGTAAGTTCGACCCTTCCATGTAATACTGGAGTGGCAGAATAATGCTCCACCACAAGACTGCTGCTTTGACGGGACGAACCGGGTTGTTGTGGCCTCAAAAAGCGGGTTAGTAAAAAAAAAAAGCTCACTGCAAGCCTTCAGCTCTCATGTGGGGATTCCATGAGCTATTGAAGTCCGACGTTGATACGTCAGGAGACCCTGCAGGCCAAGGCATTGCTGATGGACCACTCGGCTGCTCGGGGTCGTCGTCATCATTGGGAGCCGAGTTGTGCGTGTTTAGGTACCAGGACATATTGGAGTAACTTTGGGTCAGGTTAGTGGGTCAATTTCGTAGAATCAATGATGTGAGGAGAACAAGCGCACTACCTACTATCGCTGTAACAGGAGAGAGATGGGACAACGCAAATATTTGTGCCCAAGACAGCAGTGCTCCCAAACTTGATGTACCTTCTCACCTCTGTGTACATCAGGAAGTAGGGAGCAAAAGTAGGGTGCCAACAGCTACATGAAATGCAGCACTGTGAGCGGCCTCAATACCAACTGGTCAAGATTTATGCGCCAACGTGCAAAATGTAACTATTAATGATAACCAATCTCCCCCAAACTTCATCCAGTAACATTTCTGAGCAAGTATTTCCCCCCCAGCTACTCACAATCATCCAGTATCCTACTTAATAGATTCCTGAGTTACCATATGCCATCGTATATAGCTGTCGATTTTCCACAGTTGATTCTCTTGGCTAGCACTCTGTCACTCAAAACGCGCGTTGATTCCCGCATGTAGATGTTGATCCTCTCGAAAAGAAAGAAGAAAACAGAAGGGTGTATCACCAACTTTGCTTACAGAACAAAGCAATGATTTGCGAGGAATGTGGTCGCGTTTGCAAGTCGTCACGAAATTACAGGTACACGATTCTACATAGCAACGCATCGACAATATAACTAATTGACCAATAGCCAGCATAAACGTTGCCATATCAAGAAATTTGCTTGCATATACGAGCGATGTCGTCGAAAATCTGTTCAAGTCTGTTTCAGCACCAAGAGAGACTTGACTCGACACCAAGAGCAAGTTCATAGCAAAAAGAGCACGCAATGTCCTTATTGTTTAAGAAGTATCAAACGACAGGATAATCTCGGAAGACACATTATGAAGCTACATGGGGAAGAATTATTGAATACCGCCACGGACGAGGATGAGGCCATTATTAGGCTAGTGCTTGATAAGGTAACGAACATTGAGTCGAAAAGGGGCCATAATGGCCAGACACTGCTGTCGCTAGCGGCCGCAAATGGTCAAGAGGCTGTGACCAAACTGTTGTTCGGTAAAGGAGCTAACCTAGAATCAAAAGACAACTTGGGTCAGACACCATTATTTTTGGCCACCAGGAATGGCCACGAGGCTATTGTCAAGCTACTACTTGGTAAAGGAGCTAAACTAGAGTCAAGAGACAACTTGGGTCAGACATCATTATTTTCAGCCATCGAGGAAGGCCACGAGGCTATTGTCAAGCTACTACTCGAAAAAGGTATCAACCTTGAAGCAAAAGACGAGAGTGGTCAGACACCATTATTTTTGGCCACAAGGAATGGCCACGAGGCCATTGTCAAGCTACTACTCGAGACCAGTGTCAACCTTGAAACGAAAGATAATATAGGTCAGACATCATTATTTTCAGCCATCGAGGAAGGCCACGAGGCTATTGTCAAGCTACTACTCGAGAAAGGTATCAACCTTGAAGCAAAAGACAAGAGTGGTCAGACACCACTTGCCTGTGCTGTTTCTCACAAGCAAATGGCTATTATTGACTTATTACTCAGCAAAGGAGCTAGCCTTATGTTGAAAAATAATCTACGTGAAGTGCTGCTACTTCTGGCCGCTATAAATGGCCGCGAGGCTATTGTTGAGCCATTACTTGATCAAAGAGTTAATCCAAAACTAAAAGATGATCAAGGTTGGACGCCACTGTACTGGGCCGCTTCATTAGGGCATACAGCGATCGTCGAATTATTGCTCAACGCAGGAGCTGTCGTTAAATCAAAAGACAGCCAAGGTAGAACACCACTCAGCTGGGCCGCTTCAAATGGTCACACAGCTATTATCAAATTATTGCTCAACGCAGGAGCTGTCGTTGAATCAGAAGACAACCAGGGTAGAACGCCACTCAGCTGGGCCGCTTCAAGTGGTCATACAGCTATTGTCGAGTTGTTGCTCAACGCAGGAGCTGTCGTTGAATCAAAAGACAACCAAGGCAGAACGCCACTCAGCTGGGCCGCTTCAAATGGTCACACAGCTATTATCGAATTGTTGCTCAGTGAAGGAGCTATGATCAAGTCGATGGATGACAAGTTTAAGACACCGCTACTTTGGGCCTATATAGAGAAGAATCCGGCTGTTATCGAACTACTGATCAAGAAGGGAGCTATTGATTACTCAATGCATAACCATCATGGTGTGCTGCTTGAATGGGCCAAGTCGAATGGGTATACAGCAATTGTCACAGCGTTGCTGAAAAACGCTGAGTTGGTAAACATGTGAATAATCCACAAGTGATAATGATTATATTTTGGCACAGCTGTATAGCTTATGTGTTATAGAGTTGTAAGAAGATCAGGTAAGGGTTCTTTGTGTGCATTTTTGAATTGGCAGGCTTGCAAATCTTTACTGGGATTTTACACGTCCCTTCTCGCAGGCGCGAAGACCTTTGGTTCTCTAACTCTAAATATAAACTTTCAAAGTAGTCCTCCGTTGGAAATTCACTTAGTAGTTTATTTCGTATAGTTGATTGTATAGCAGCTTCTCACTTTAGCAACGCCATGTTGAACATGGCACAGTTTTAGTATCAAATTCTTGCGAGCCTCGGATTAGTGCTTTGGTCAGCGACAATCGACGGACATCTAGTGTTATACGTCTTAGGTTATTGCTAGATCTGGCTAAATGGCTGAACAGGTTAGTTAGTGGACATCACAAATTATTGTTGTCTTGATCTTTTCTTTGCTATTTGTTTCGAGCATTGTAGGCCCAGAGCGACAGGAAACCAGCAAAACTAAGGAACATTAGTTGTCCTAATCGGTTACGGACAATTTGCCCAAAATTTACGGGAATAAGTCTATTTCGATGATTGATACCTCGGAAATGGGCTGATAGAGTCTCGAGGCATATACGAGGGGAGTCTAGCGTAGGAGGCCAGGGAAGCCAAAGGTTCATAGTCTTGATCAATCAAAATGATTTCATTACACAGTCCTTCTTTGGTAATTTTCCATTTTATAGCTTGGGTAAATGATTGGATTGCCGGTACTTATGTCTCTAAGAAATGGAATATGAAGTTTACTGAGCATTAGAATATTATGTCATCTCACGAATCAAAATTGAGTACTGCATATTACAAGAGCCGAAAGCTTTTGTTATGACCGAGCATGCAGCTCCTGGATATCTTTTCTATTATTTATCTATCTATCCATCTACATCATTGACGCCAACTGCAGTTCGAAGTTCGAGCTCTAGTTGTAATATTTGAGGGGAAAGGGGGGAGAGGGGCGGTTCAATGTGATCTTATGCTAGCGCTGTCCTCCAGCCCTTGATGGCGCTCTTCTCTTCCTCAGTCAAGTGAATATCAAAATACTCTTTCAGCGCAGCAACCCTCTCCTCCTCCGTCTCACACTCATAGATAACCGCAGTCTTACCACCAAGATTCTCCTTAACCACACCATCCACAAGCATTCTCTTGCCATAGATCTCCTCAACACCATCCTCACGCGTGCGACGGAGGAACTTAATAGCAATAACAGTCTTAGTCTGCCAAGACTTAGGGCTCGAGCTGGCATAGACATTGACGACCTCCCAATCATTAGGCATGAACTCGACCATAGTGAAGCAGTAGAAGGGATTCCACTCCTTGTCTGCCCCATTGCGGTACTCGTAGATCCACAGCTTCGACTCCTCGGTGCGCTTCAGCTGCGTGGGGATCCAGTCGTGCACGAGACGGATCTGCTGCGCGCCGATGTTCTGGTGCACGAGGCCGTCGACGATGGGCATGGGCAGCGTCGCGCAGTCCCCCCCGAAGGCGATGTCTACGTGGTATTTCTGCCCTTCGATCTCCACGATGCTCACGATGTGTACCCAGCCTGGGAAGTCGCCGCTCGGTACACCTCCTTGCCGGAGTCGTGTTCGGACGCCGACTGTGTATGAGTCGAAGCCTAGACCGACTAGTATGTGGTTGTATAGAATGGCATTTTCCATACAGTAGCCTCCTCGGCCTCGTCTGTTCAGCACGATCTTTTGGAATAGATGTTCTGGGTTGAGCTCGACGGCGTGCTCTGGGTTGTAGTGTATAGCCAGGTTTTCGTATGGCACGGCGGCCAACATGTAAGTGTGCAGAGTCTTCAGCAGGTCTAGTGATGGAGGCGCATTGTGATATTTCTTGGGGATCTGTATGTAATCCAAGAATTGGTCGATCTGCTCTCTGGTATACGCTGATGAAGGCATCGTCAATCAAACTTAACCACAAAACCGGCCTGAAATCTTTAGTATCCTTGAAGCAGTGCTTTTCGCATATGAGATTAAGATTAATAAATTGAACAGTCAATCATGGGATTTTCAATTTCAATCCGAGAAGGTGGTGATTCGATGTTGCGTGGTACCGGGGTGACTCAAGTTGTGTAAGCTCCGGAGCCGGACACTAGTATCCGGAGCGCGGAGCCGGTGTTGTGGCTCTAAAAAGGAGAACCCCCGGGCACTAAGAGGCATTCATGCCAAGCTTAGCTAATATGCTTACTACGAGAAAGCAATGAGGACTTTATCAGCGTTTCTATTACTGCTGAAATGTGTCACTTATAATACGGACGAGTACCTACATGAAATTTCGTGCAGTGCATCTAGACATGGATATGCCAATATCGGGCTGATACTAATAAAGGGGCGAGGACCCCGCGAGCAATCACAGCAGCCCAACCCCTCTGAAGCCCCACCTTCACCGCCTTCCCCTCTCAGGGTCCTCAGCTCGGCGTCTCTAGCAGCCCGTCCACCCCTCCACTCTAATCGCTGTTGCGTGTCTTGTCCCACACGAAGAAACGAGGCTTGACTTTCGCCTCGATCCTGACCTGGCCCAACCCTCTCTACAAGGCCGAAACTTCGAGAATCGTCTAGATACTCGTCGATTCTCTCGACCTCTCTTTCCCTGCTCCTAGTTTTTACGTTGATTCGTATTATTATTCCTATATCCCCGCGTGCCGGCTTCGTTTCTCTCTCCTTTTTGGCTTCCAACCGTCTTGTTTAGACTAATAAAAAAGCCAATCTTTCAACTATGGTATGTTCCTGAGATCTATTCATTAACTCTTAACTAACCGCAGAACCATGGCCACCAAATAGTCCACAACATCTAAGCAGCGCCTAGCGCTCGCCATCTGCGACTTCCTGTCGAGCTCCCTCGAGGACGGCACCCTGTCCCCGGATGACAAGGACAGCATCGACGTCGCCGTCAACTGCATCGCCGAGAGCTTCAAGGTCGACCCGGCCGACAAGACGGCCGTGCAGGCCGCCATCGGGTCGCAGAATCTGATGCAGATCTACGGCGTCTACGAGAAGCTCAAGTCATCCGGCGGCAGCAAACCTTCTTCATCATCCTCATCCTCCTCCACTGCAGGCGCCGGCACCACGGCCGCCGCCCCGAAGCTCCCCACCGACGAAGAGAAGGCCCGCGCCGAGGAACTCAAGGTCCAGGGCAACAAGGCCATGACCTCCAAGGACTACGCCCGCGCTATCGACCTGTACTCCCAGGCCCTCGCCCTGCACCCCGGGAACGCCATCTTCCTGTCCAACCGCGCCGCCGCCTATAGTGCCGCCCGCGACCACGAGAGCGCCCGCGCCGATGCCGAGGCGGCCGTCGCCTCCGACCCCAAGTATACCAAGGCCTGGTCCCGTCTGGGACTTGCGCGATTCGCCCTCGGCGACGCGCGAGGAAGCATGGAGGCTTACAGCCAGGGTATCGAGCACGAGGGTAGCGGCGGCTCCGAGGCCATGAAGAAAGGGTTTGAGACGGCGAAGCGGCGCGTCGAGGAGCTTGAGGCTGAGGAGCGCGACAGCAGCAATCCCATCCCGCGGGGCGCTGGCGGTGTCGGCGCCGGAGCGGGCGGCGGCATGCCTGACTTGAGCAGTCTGGCAGGCATGTTTGGCGGCGGTGGCGGCGGAGGTGGCGGCATGCCCGACCTCAGTTCCATCATGAGCAACCCCATGTTCGCCAACATGGCCCAGAGCCTCATGTCGAACCCCGACATGATGCAAAACTTGATGAGCAACCCTCGTCTGCGCGAGATGGCCGACCGATTCACCCAGGGCGGCGGGATGCCTGATATGAGCTCCTTGATGAACGACCCCAACATTGCTGAGATGGCGCGGAACATGATGGGTGGCGCCGGCCGCGGGGGTGCTCCAGGCTCTGGCGGACAATGATTCGTGTTAATGACACTTTTTAAGAATCAAACACTTAGCTGCTTGGGTGATGCATGAGAGCGGGTTTGGCCTAGATTGGCCCTGGGAAAGCGATATCTAACGGGAAAGCCAAGTATCAGGCGTTAATCAAAGGAGCATAGCGCGAGCAGGATCTATCGAAAGAAAAAAAAGGCAAATTTCTCAGACGTGTTATTGTTGTCAGTCATTCGTGCGGAACCTGGGTTTTCATCAATAAACTGGCGCTTTCGAAAGTGACCGTTCTGGTATTACTTAGATCACATCACGTATGTTTAACGAGTTTATGACGCTCGACGTTTCGATAGAACAAACTGTAAGGAATTTTAGTCTGTATTTGTCGTATTAACCGTCTAATTTTGCTACCACGCCAAAAGCGCCTCTGTCTATGCTGCATCTACCAATCTATGACCGCCGTACGCCGGAGGAGAAAGGTGAAGGAGACCAGGCAAAGTCGATACTCAACCAGGCTACCATACAGTAGTATCCGCGTCCAACTCTTCATTATTTTCTTGAAATCATTATGGCCACTCCGGGCCACATATAATTCCATGCTGAATCCTCTCTCCGTCTGAGTAGTCATCATGTCGTGAGTACAATATTTAAATGCTGCCGTACGAAATGCCAATCAAAAAACAGTAGAAACGCGTTCCGAGGTTGATGTATGCCCCCTCCTTTGACAACCCATTGACATATATGTTTCACATCAGAAGATAGAGCTAAAAATATGTTTCAAACGCAGAAGGACAAAATAGGAAAATGAGAAAAAGGCATCATGTGGGCTTCATGTGTGAATCGGGACGGAACGGAGGTTGTGGCGAGCTGGTGGCCCGCTTACCTTGGTTCTGTTTCGAAGTGGAAGCATTACGTCGCCCTTTTCCACGGTAACGCCCGCGATGACCTCGACCACGCGAGCCTCTGCCACGAGTGGCACCCGGTACAGATTTAGCCTCGATCATCGTCTGCTTCGACCCGTCGAGCTTTTCGTTGACTTGCGCTTGCATTTTACACGGTGCTTCAGGAGCCACTTCCTTCGAACAGGACGGTGCAGGCGCTTGAGGACTTGGCATAGGCTGACTGACAGAACGTGATGGGCTGCATTGAAAAGGGAGCAGGGGAGGATCTGGGCAAGAAACAGATTGTGAGGTATTGCGACGAGGTCTAAGTTCCAGGGGGTCTGAAGAGGCTGCCTCTGTGGTCACGTCGTAGTCATTAGGTGAAGCAGCAGCTGTATTTGGTGGAGCCCGAACATAATTATGAGATACGTCGCATTCTGGACTGGAGATTAAGTCGCTTAAATCTCTTAAGAGGATTTCATAGGCTGAAGGAGCCTTGTCTTCAACGTCCTCGGCCCAACTCTTATGAATTGGAGATGCAGGTGCTGGCTTGGTCGCGCGATAGGTGCGTGGGGTGAACTCCGGTGCG
Organism: Xylaria curta; assembly: GCA_022495235.1. NCBI lineage: Eukaryota > Fungi > Ascomycota > Sordariomycetes > Xylariales > Xylariaceae > Xylaria > Xylaria curta. The sequence goes on along the minus strand of MU375943.1, from coordinate 18,414 downwards.
TCAGGATTCAATCTTGAACCCTACAAGTTAGAGATTAGTATCAGTCAAAAAATCAAGATTGATCTTTCGACGGATCTACCTCTTTCTTGTGCGCTACCGGAGTATTCCCAGCCTCACCTTCGGTCGCGTCCAATCCGTCTACGTCTGCGTCCGTGTCCGCTTCCGCTTCCGCTTCCGCTTCATCTACTACAGAGAGTGATCCTGCTGCCTCAGATGGGCTGGCTGAGCTCACTTCCCCGTCGATGAGCTCATCTGTTTGCCTATCAGGTGCTGTTTCAGTGTCGTCTATGCTCTCCTTTTTCTCTTTGGGCTTTACAAAGATTTGTTTAGACCAGAGTTCCGCGTATTTGCCGTTCTTAGCGATCAGTTCCTCATGGCTGCCTTGCTCTACAACTTGGCCGTTAGCCACGACGAAGATTATGTCAGCGTTCATAACTGTTGAAAGACGATGGCTAAATACGTAGTTAGTCATTGCTAGCAGTTTTCAGTCCTCCGTTTTAAGCAACTTACGCTACAATGAACGTTGTTCGATTCTCACATAAAGCACGCAAGCCTTCCTGAATTTTCTGTTCAGTGTCTGTATCGACAGCGCTTGTTGCTTCATCTAGGAGGACAATTTCAGGATCTTTGAGTATGGCTCGGGCAATAGCGACTCGCTGCAACTCTCCACCAGAGAGTTTTCTGTCACTTGTTAGCAAGGGTAGAATTCAGATTGTATTAGAAACTTACACGCCGCGTTCACCAACTCGGGTTTTATATCCCTCAGTGAATCCCATAATCTGATCATGAATGGCAGCGGCTTTGCAAGCGGCATAGACCTCCTCATCAGACGCATCCAGCCGAGCATATCTGATATTGTTGATCACGGTGTCGTCGAAGAGAACAGGAGACTGGGGAACGATCCCGATACAACGTCGTAGGCTGCGCAAGCAGTTAGAAACGTAAAATCAAACACACTCTGGATTATAGGGAACTATCCAGATAAGGTTTCTTACCTAGATAATGTGACATCTCGAATATCTTGGCCATCTATCAAGATTGAACCACCGGTCACGTCATAGAATCGATCGAGAACTTTGAATATAGTCGACTTTCCAGCGCCTGTTGCGCCTACGAAGGCAACAGTCGTGCCTGGTGGTGCAGACAGCTTTACGCCCTTCAAGATGTCCTTCTTCTTGTCGTAACTAAAGCTGACATTGCGAAATTCGACCTTCCCACTCTTGAGTTTAAGAGGCTTGGCACCAGGTTTGTCAACAACAGTAGGTTTTGTCAACATCACTTCCAGGAGGCGTTCAACTTGGACTAAGCTTTGGCTAATATTTCGTCCCATTGTAGAAAAGAATTGAAGAGGTGAAGTGAGCTGGCTCCAATATGTTAATAGCATGACGAAGTCCCCTGGTGTAGCCTTTTTCTGGGTGATCTGGTAAACAGCAAGAAATGCGCCAGCAAGCAGGCCGGCAGTGAGAATTAAGTACTGGAACGCTTGTCCAATAAGGTATCCCTTATAAATGGTTTTATAGGCCACGACCTGGGAATTCACGGCTTTACTGTACCTGCCCTCTTCATACGGAATTTGATTGAAGGCGCTAACAGTGTACCAGCCTTGGATACCGGCTTGGCGAGTATAGTGCTCTTCAAAATAACTATCCGGGAATTAGAGTAGCTCAATGGCGAGGAGGCGTAGGATAACTTACGTGCTAACTACTTTCTTCCGTTTCTCCTTGAACTTCGAAATGAGCTGAGCAGCGGACTGGATGAATGCTAGGCCTGTAGCGATTGTGATGAAACCTTCGTAAGGGCCGAATTTGACAGATAGGTATGTGAAAGCTACGATCAAGTCAATGACCATCGGGACCGCCTGGAAGCAGACGGACTCGAGTAGACTAGTAAGGTGGTAACCATTCGAAATAGCTACTTGGATATCGGACGAGCTCTGGCTATCGTGGAATTCGGAAGACAAGTTCATAACATGAGAATATGCCGCCACGCTAAGGGCCTCGTGCGAGTAGTACTCGACCGGCGTCCAAAGCAGATTTCGTATCAAGGGGAGGCCCGCTGCAGATGACAGAACTCGAAGAACCGCGAATATCATAACCTGCACCCAAGGACTTTCTTTCGATGCGCCGCTTAGTGAGTCAAGCACAGCTCCGTATTGACGAGGTATGAGGAAGTTTAGACCGTTACCGGCAAGCAGGCATAGCCCCACGAGGACGACGTGAATTTGCAAGCGACGGTTCCCAACTGGCCATATATAGGGGAAGAATACCATAAAGCCCTTAACGTAAGCAATCCAACTTCCTTCGCTTTTCAGCCGCTTTTCCATCTTTTCCCGGAGGAGACGCTGTTGACGTTCCCAGGGGGATTCTGGATCTGTGGGCGAGTTTGCTGTCTCCGTGTTGGTCGCATCAGTGTTTGTCGCCTCAGAACTGGTCCCGTACCCACTATCAGTTGAACCATTGCCATTGCCCGATCTTTGGTCAGACTTAGTTAGCAGTGGAGATCGTTCTTCATCGCAGCTCTCTGTGTTGATGTAACTGTGGGTCGAGAAGTAGATCAAGATGATGCTGAGCATCACGGTGAAGCGGATGACTGAGATTGCGGCATCTAACCGTATAAAAGCAGGCAGTTCAAACTCCGGATGGGCGTCAAGATGAACTGTAGAGGCTTCGTGAGCGATAAGGAATTTTACCACAGCAATGGCCGATTCGAACAGTGAGGCCATCAACCATGACCCATAGTACGGGTACCAGACAATCTCGACAGCATCTCCGATACTGTTCTGCTGGACTCCAAATATCAGGACACACGCAAGCAAGCCGATGATGGTAGACTGGGCTGGCCAGCGCGACCAGGCCAAGATTTCAATGATTTTCAGCACAATCTGCACTCCATATGAGGCAATGAAGAAGAGCAGAGAATACCAGATAGCCTTGAGCCGAATTGGCGGTGTCTTTGTGGAAGAGTTCTGCAGGGTACAGAGAACGATAGTCGATGAAACAGCAAAGTAAATGAATATGGCAAGCGGGTAAACGTAGTGCAGGGTTGCCTGCGCATATTGCAGAGCGCTGCTCATAGTCTCGGTCGTACGCAGCGGATGCAAGGCTGATATTGCAAGGCTAGCCAACCAACAAGGCATAACAAGGCTTCTTCTATCTTGTCCGGTTTACGAAGCCGTGATCGAAGAAAGACGTGACAGGTGATGAATGTTGCCTAGAAGCCGGTTTGGCTGCGTTAGTCGTTGACAATTCTAGGTGCCAAAGAGCGAGGGCAAACTAGCGCTGTAGTTTGTTCAGTGAAGGAGAAAGCGCCGGTACGAAAATTGGATGGTCGACAGGAGAAAGAGAAATGGGAAAAGGTAACAAGGTTGCAGGTAGGTATCGTTGGACGGATTGGGGCCATGTCATGCCACTTTCTCGAGACAGTATACTGATAGAGAACTCACCCCTCCGCTCAAAGTATAACTGCAAGGGAACAACAGCGTGTAAGTGAGTCACTGACAGAGGTTGGCACGGCGAGTAGGGGAAGACCAATCGAAACAACTGGACGAATGGATGAATGGATGCAAGGCACAAGTACAAAGTATCATGTATGTAGGGCGAAAGGCAAATGACATGGAAGCCCGGGCGACGTCGAGTGCGGAGGAGGCCTTCTCGTGGGTATGCAGACGTGCATGTGGGCAAGTAAGGGATGGATGTAGATGGGTGAGTTGGCGGCGGAACACGAAGGGCTTTGATAGACTGACTACATGAGTGTTGCGCAAACACGGAAGGTAAGGACTGGCTACCTAAGTACCTAATGAAGTAGGGATGTAGGCAGGTACTCTAGAGGTAAGGAGTATGAGGGAAAGGGAAGCTTCGATGATGAGAAATATAGTAGAAAGCAGCCGCCCTTTGATGGTAGGTAGGAACAACACCAATAACATGTAACACCAGCAGAGGCAAACAGCAGCAACCAATGTTACAATATCCACAGTAGGCGGCAAGCGCTTAGCAAGTCGGCAGAAAGTCCAGATCCCCGAGCTTTCTCCTCTAACTTGTCATTCTTAATTGCCCCGACACTTTGGTTATGTGCCATTCCTGCCATTGTCACGCGTGTCACTACTACCGGTGATGATGATGGTGGTGGTGTGGTGGTGGTGAGGGTGAGGATGACGATGATGCTGTTGTCATTGTTGTCGCTGCTGCTGCTGCTGAAACATAGGACTTTCAACTAAGGCTTAGACTTAGACATACGCCCTTCTCATTCATGCCGCCGTCTAAATATTGTTGCTTACAGGGCCAAGAGACAAGAAGAGCCCACACAGCCTACCAACGACAGGTGAATAAGAGAATGAACGTTATTCCACTTACCCAACCACTACGTGCATAGTCACTACAACAGAGTGAGCTAATGTATGTGTTTATGTATTTGGTTTTGCCTGTCAGCACCTAGTCACTCAAACTCCACACTCGCCGAGGCAACACTGGGCCTTATTTTCGCCGTGAGTTGAGCTAAGAATCCTAATGTCAGCTTGGGAGTCCTCACGTAGTCTTCGGTTATGCGGGTGTGAGAAGGAGCAGGGCGAAGTAATGCGAACCAGCTCCAATGCGTCTCCCACGGTCAGCCCTATGGACGCGACCAGCAGAGTGTTCATGCAAGGAGGATGGGGGCTGAGAAAAGGTCGTTTTTCCGGCCAGCCCTCAAGGTGATGTGACGGTGTTGGACTAGTAAAGTCAAGAGGAAACAAACAGAGATGGGGGCAGCTAACAGACCAGCTTTAAAGTCTCGAATTGACTTAAGAGTAGCTTCACTTCGAGGGATGGTCGAAGCTAATATCAGCTTGCAACACAGATTCCGTCTACCACGCTTAGGGTCTGCGGCCAACAGATACGGCCACAACAGAGGCAGAAGTCGATGACAAGGTCGTGGGTTAGGACGAAAGGTAACTAGACAAAAATCCGGGGGTATGGAGGAGTGCCTAGAGTCTGAACACGAACGGAGTTCTCTAGCCCCAGACCGTCTTGAATCAGTGTGCCTCCCGTTGTGATCCGTGTCGAGGGTTCAGGCAGATCGTTTGTGCACAGGCGGTCAGCGGCACACGGCTTGCTGCATCCTATGTGCGTATACGGCCAGATCCACTGTCTTCAAAGAATGTATTCGCTACCGGTACCCGGAGATATGGGCAATCGAACTGCTTGGAGTTGACGCTAGACCGTTCAGAGTATGGCAATGGCACTATGCTTGGGAGTGTCAGGGATGATGATGGATCATAAAGTGGGCGACTGACAGACAACATGTCGTGAGCCAACTCTTTCATCGCAGCCCATCTCGACGTGTGGCTGTGCTCTCCCTTGACGTGTTCCGTTGTGGTTTTTGTTTCATGAAGATGTCGTCACTCATGAACGATAAACAGCGATCTGTTGTGCGAGATGAGTGTTGAGTTTGTGTCAGGCAAACAAGACTTTCACACGTCAATATATGCTACCAAGTACTCTAATTTATACCAGGTTACTGTGAAGCTAGAAGACGGCCACCCTATCCCATCTTACCTCTGGGGCTCGTGACCATTGGCCAATCTTACCTTAACTGTTGGTCACAATTGCGATTGCTTTTTTCTTATCAATTGTCAGGTAACAAGATCAATAATGGACCTTACCGATTTGCGCTGATTCGAACGTTCCGCACCGGTTTGCAGCGCCGGCGTCGGCACCAGCCAGGGCCCCTGGTAAATATCAGAAAAACAAAAAATTAAAAAAGGTCGAGAACCTTGCAGGCCGTTACATTTTCAGGGGTTTGATGGTTCATTAACCCACCTTAGTCACCATCCAAACATCTTCCCATGCTACAGTAGAACTTTTTATATTTCTTTATTTTCCCGAGAACGGTCGACCGTTAAACATGCGATCATTCATCATCGCATCGGGACCGTGCATGATTACACATGTCTCTCGACGAGACGCGTCGGGATTTGGTGCGTTGTCGTCTCAAAGCGGCATCACTTCTCCCACACCCTTGCCTGCGCAAGACGGAGCCGGGGACAATGGTGCATACCCGGTGCTCTGCGACCCTGGTATTGGTGCTCTGCGATGCATATGTACGTGCATGTATGCATACGCGAAATTGGTATGATGAAAAAAAATTATCGCAGGTTACCTCTTCTCCCCAATATAACATGACTTTACGCCTCAATCAATTTGCTGGCCTGTGGTTATTTGACCGACATCTGTGTTTGTCCGAGCCAACTTCAATGCCCGTTGGTGGGAACGCAAAAACGCCGCATGCGCTGTGATACCAGTCTTGCTTATTCGCTGGCGGGGTGGTTCAAGCAAGCAAAGCTGTACTACGAGCATTTTTCATTGTTATCGTGGACTTCAACAATCAATCCGCTTCACAGCTTGGGCGGATCACGAGGTTGCATTCGAATGGCCGTGTATTCCCCACGTCGCTCACTGGAAATGCGGCGACTAAACTAACCAGAAAGATGAGATCATGGGACATCCCAACGGCAAGACCCGGCTGAATGGTTACCAATAAGATCAGAGATGGTGGCATTGATTGGTTTAGACGGTTCCATCAAACACGTGAGAGACGGCTCATCGTTGCCGTCCATCCCTATAACACTCTCTTTTGGAAGCGAGCATTCTCAAGATTCTGAAGAGCGGCAAGGGGCTACAACTGTAAGTGCAAGAAGCTATTCTATTGCTGCCTGTCTGCGCTGTACCCAATCCGCTATTAAATCCGGCCTTCCCCCACGGATCATCTCGCTACTTACCCTAACGTACGGTATACTAAGCTCAATTACGGTCACCGGTCAACTGCAAAGTAAGCTCATCTAGTTCGCAACGCTGTTTCACGGACTCCCGGCATGCATGCAGCAGGTGACGTCGATCAATGCGTAAGTCGTATCTGTGAACCTCGAGTGTCGTCATCCGAAGCAAATATAACCCAAATAAAGGCAACATCCATTCTTTCCAGACGCCCAGAGATATCAAAGATGACAGTCTAGGCCTTTCATAGCTACAAACTCGTATAAAACACCGTCTAGAATAGCGAATCCAGATCAATCATACGCGACCCCGCGCGCACACACGATTTCATTGGAGGTCATGCCACTGCTTAAGCTGAGCTTGTCTCAGATCACGTCAGCAGCATCCGATACTCCTTCTTGCGCCAAATATGTCATTAAAAGCCATGCTATGGCTCGAATGACAAAGCTTAGGAAATCAGGTATCGCGCGCGCTATTGGTCAGATGAGAGCTCACCGCCAAACGATGGTTGCACTGACCTGAGTCAGAATAGAGGCCCGAGCCTCACCGTTTTATATAACCTGGCTCGTTTCTTCTGAAAATAACTAGCCGATTTGCAGAAAATCCACTTGGCGACTGAAAGGATGAAGTCTCAGTTGAGTTTCACGCACGACATGCATTTCAAGCCAGGTTATGCATGGTATCTGTGCTCCGAGCAAGCACCAAAGCTCACATAGGACTACAGCTTGCCAATGCAATGCAAGCTCTGGTAGAATACATGGCATCGTATAATGATTATAAAACACACTACTCTATGTTTTTCTTCATTCACCAGACTTGTGAACAAACTTCCAGCTGCCAGTAAACCGTCTCCTATGAGGTTCGCACCTCATATGTGGAGTCATGACAGCAAGCAAAGAGCAAGAAGCAGTGACTCACCACTTCAGCTGATGTTGTGAAACAATTTAGAAAGGCCCACCAAGAAATGCGAAGATCCGATACTACGAATGTACCAATCCAATAAGAATGCGTGTCGCGGTTCAAGGAATTTAATTGTATTGGTCTGCAGAGTTCCTGACTAATACTGAGGAGAGGAGACTACGAGATAGGGAAATTGAAAGTACCATACATACATCAGATCACGAGAACATCAACGATTTTCAAGTCATGGTGGCTTTTTGCTCACCATGTGACTGATTTTCTTAGCCGATGCTCCCGTAGCATGTGTTTTTCTCCCCTTTTAAGATAATAAAATAAGTTTTTGAAGCAATAGTTATGGTGCTTTTTCTGGAATAATTAATTGCCGTAAGTAGAAATGCCATTTATCGAACGGTCAGCTTTCAAAGAGTCGATCGTAACTCAATTCATATGATGAAATAAGCGGAAATATACCAAAACCGATCTGATAATCCCACACCTTAACAATGGGCTAGTTTCCTGTCATCTATTCATTTGCTTATTTTGAGGGCCAGTAGTGTTAGGGCTCGAAAGAATATCCGAACTACAATTATCTATTAAAGCGTCCAAGAATCCGTACAACTCTGGTCCTCTCGTTCAGCTCGGACAATGATCTAGGTACATATAAGGGAAATCGAAGCTCTCACTTCTCGCTTTTGTTTGCTTGATCTTGTCCAACTTGTTCTGTATTGCCTGTTTTCATGATTAGGCAAACACGGGCAATTAAGTGCGCGATCTGCCACTTATAAGATTATTACATGACATCGGCGGCTCCGGCCCGTGGTCGCGGATATGCAATTGAGTCCCAGAACCTCGGGTGAGTCTGTGTGACAAATATTCGGTGGGTTGCACTTTCATAGACTCCGATGTCACCTACTTGCGATGAAAACCCTCCATTAATCGTAATTCATAAAATTCCCGATGAGACATCACAACATAAATGTAACGCAGGCTGAGGATGACTGCATGGAGCATGCAGATGGAATAATGAGTCCCGAGATCAATCATTGGACCAGAGCTCGTAAGATCTATGTAAACGAGCTACCCTTGAAAAGCTTAACTTTATGATGCTTAGAAGCGGCCGTGTTACTTTGAGCCTTCTCCGGATTCTCTTCTATCCGTCTGACCTATTTCTAAGCTATGGGAACACTGATGACTCAGAGCCTGACTTCACAGTAATTAATCAAACTGAGTTTTCCTGAGCTGACGTGCCTAGGACTGATCTGAGATTGAGGTAGCCAGAGCTGCGCCTGAATTAGACCGGCGAGTGGTCATGTGATCCCGAATATCGAGATCCGTTTCGGTCCCACGCGATTGAGCTGACGGGGTACGTGCTAATATATTGGGATGTTAATGATACTGCTAGCACGCTATTGCAGTTCACGCTGCCTGTATATCATGAAATTCTATCCTAGATATTTGATTTGGTTGGATTTTTTACTATGACTTCCAACTAACACTGAAGTTAGAACTGCTTGGTTTGAATATCTTACTTTCATATTGCTAAATGTATGGCTACGTTTCCCAAGAACAGGATTTTCAAAGCAACACTCTAAATACGAATGCGTTATGAAGCTAGTTGTAGTTTTCCTATCGTACCAGCGAGGGCGTATTTATTACGGTTATAGCGGTTGGTATCTTCTACGTGTTTCTTATGGAAAATAGATGATGTATAATGACTTGTGTTGTTGTTGATATTTAATAGAGATAACCCTCTCAACGAGCTTGTCTTGTGAACCAATCCAAATAAGAAACCCGGACTTAAGATAGCACGTTCCAGTAGTTTCGGATTGCTTAAATGGCTCCATAGATTTGTCTTTGGCTTTGTTGATCTTGCGGTCAACAAGAAATCTACGACCATACACACGTATATTTCTGTAAGCGTTTCCTCACAATACTTCCATTTTTTATTTCCAAATTTCGGAAGATTGAAATCGACTCCGATGACTGTCAAGAAGGCATTATAAAGGACTTGAATAGCTATCCGTCCTGCAAACATGTCTATTAAGTCCGAACCTGTCATAAAGCACTAGTGTTTAAAATCCATACCCTTGGAAATCCATTGATTTGAAACAGTCTCTGATGTCAATTTAAAAGATAGCGAGACTCTCATAGGCACCGAGTAATACAAAATATTATTCAAGATATAAGGCGTTACAAGTATCACGAAAAGAACGATATGCTAAGACTTGATTATCGGCCGCGGATTCTTCGATAATTAGATCAAGTGTCAATATGATAAAACAAAGAGTAGATACATCCCAGCTCTTTGCCACTTGATAAGAGAGTATCACGCATTTTTCTTCCATTGAGTGTATCCTTAATGTTTATGATTACTCTGCCTGGGTTAGCTTACCATTGTAGATGGGAAATGGCTAGTTGCTATGATTTAATTCGTTGTTAGCATCAAACTAAATCAGATCAAAATATAGAAATCTGTATTAAGTAAGGACTCCTCCAGGATGTTGGGCGTTAGCGTGTAAATGACACTATATTTCACTAGATTTGTACTAGGGCCCAGAAAACCGATATTCACCTCCAGACAATTACTCTTGAGCCTCTTCAAATCCTAGATAGACACATCTAATTAGCAATCTTGTAAATGTCTAGGCCCCTCGGCCAAATCCCGTTTCGTGTGCCGGGCTGATATTTGATATCCCAAGGAAGTGTAGAGAGTTCAGCTCATATAATTGGCTGGACATGCTAGCGCACCAAACCCGGTACCCCGGTTTACACATGGTATCCTATAAATACGCCTGTGGAGAGCGGGGAGGGCCGCATGCCCCTTTTCTAGATTCGTCAAAATTATATCAATTATTGAAGCTACTATGCAGACAGCGCCGTATAATCCAGCGTGTCTCATTTAGCTTGCCTTACTGGTACCATGCGCGCCAGAACGGACATGTTTTCATACACTATACTACCACATATGGCAAACGTAGTGCAAAGGATCTCGTTCTACTTGAGCGTACGTCATCAATCTAATACTGAGAGTCCCCATAACAGGTAGGTTCTTGTAGTTGCAGTCGATTTAGGCTGCTTTAGTCCCAAATTCATCAACAACTAACGTATTATTACTACGTAGAGTTACACTGTAATCAAATGTGGGAGCTAGTTTGATGCCGATTGCCAGAAAGCAGGAAGTCAAAGGCTTTAGTGCTGGAGATAAATATCGAGCATTGTGTCCTTCATTCGTGAGCTGAAAGATAACCACCACGCTCATTCATTACCCCCTGCTTGTGTCGCGGATAAGGTTCAACTCGAGCCAGCCAAGATGAAGTTCTCCAGCGTCACATCCGTTCTCGCCCTCGTGGCTTCTGCGACTGCTGCACCGAACAAGAGGTGTGCACATGGCAACCATACCTTCCCGCTTACCACTATTGCTGGCATCAAGGCCGTTGATACGCCACTCGTACAGAAGGCTCGCGCCCTGGTTGAAGCGAATTTCGAGCCCTATCTCGTTCGCCACATGTACCGGTCGTGGCTCTTCGGCGCTGCTGCTATCAACAACAACGCCACACTAGCATCGGAAATCGACCTTGAGGTTCATGCTGTTGGTACCCTGCTTCACGATTTAGGTTGGGATCAGCGGCCAGACTCTCCTTGGCGCTCAACGTAAGTGATAGCCGTTTTATCAATAGACTGTCTTCCTCTTCCATGGCAAGAAGGGACATTACACATTTGATTAAGCGTGTTATCAGATAACGGCTAACAAGTACTTGCCATAGTGACCGACGCTTCGAGATTGACGGTGCTATTGGTGCGACGAACTGGATCAAAGAGAATGGCCCCAAGTCAGAGTGGGATGCCGTCCGTCTACAGCTCGTGTGGGACGCCATCTCGCTCCACGGCACTCCTAGCATTAGCGAGTACAAGCAGCCGGACGTCAAATTCATTGTGGAGAGTATCAGCATGGATTACCCCGGTCCTCATCCCGCACTCACGGAGGAGGACTACAACAGTATTATCGCAGCCTACCCTCAAGATGGTTTACTCGAGGGGACGAATGATACATTTACATTCCTTTGCCGAACAAAACCCGACTCTACATACGACACTTGGATTGAGCCTTGGGGTGTTGCCTTCGTCGAGGGCTACAATCCGGTCGGCCATCGCCTCTTCGACCGTGCCAACCCTAATGTGACATCTCCTCCAGCGAAACGTCACTTTCACAAACTTCACTAAATCACGACGGCGATTCATCCTTAGTCGCTGGTAATCATGACATTAGAAAGACATCGAGCCCTTACGAAAAGGCGGAGTTGGTGTCTTGTGTGTGCATATAAAGGCGAAATTGGATTTTCGTGAGCTAATAGAGCTTAATGACGCAAGCTGTCGCCTTTATAAAATGTATAATCATAGACGAGAATTTATATGCGAGGTGTGAATCTATAATGCGCTTAAAGCTACACACCACTTTATTATCATAATGTTGTTTCTTATTTGAGTGTAAGATTTAGTAACGGCATTCAAAATTCTTTTGATTTTGGAAAATCAACTTGTACACGACCATCGGCAGCCATTCCCTAAAGCCATATGCACCAGGCATTTTCACACCAGAAACTACTGAAAAGCTATATCCCTTGTAGCCGCCGTCTAAAGTAATAATTGTATTTGTTGAGGCAGCGAAACGTCTATAGATGACGAATCTCTTAGCTCAAGTAGTATTAGTGTTTAGAGCAGCTCATCTCTGATAAGTCATTTAAACAAGGAATATTTCTTCTACGTCCGAAGGTCTATAAAGAACTAAGGTAACGACAGAAGTCAAGGCCTTGCCGGGTGCAAGAAGAGCGAAATGCCGAAGGCTGCTTGACGCAATGTGCTTTGAGTTCGGATCATCGTTATATATGAGGAGTGGACGCTCGATATTCCTAGTTCGATCAGCATAAAGATCGGATCGGGTCAGATATACTAGGTGGATTTGAAATCACTTATTGGCCAATAAATAGGTAAATTCCTATGAAATAGGCTAGGAATAATTTTGGCGGAGCTAAGATTGAGTATATAGCTGGATATAAAATGTTCTTATTAAAACTTCTATAGTAGATAGCTATGTTAGATTGGCATCTGTGCAGATCAAAGTGCTTCACATACTACGTAATACCTACGGACCGAACCCTTCGAGAAGCCAATTGTAAGTTACAACGTACCATATGATAAACTCATTGACTCTTATTCCTAAGGATAGAAAAGCTGTAAGCGACAACACCAATACAACGTTGGATCCACCGCTGAACCCACTATAATAAGGCGAAAACTCCTTGGCGTACTATGTTAAGTAGCTGACCACCTATAAACCCAGTTTCATAGGATCTAAGCCCGAAGCTAAGACAAGAACGGAAAGGCGAGAGAACTGCGAAGGATTCGTCCTTGTGTACTTGAAATTGAAACTGCCGCCGAGAGTTGGGGCGCAGTTCTAGGACAGAGCGATTGTCGTATGTTTTAGGAACGAACCGAGGCACGAAAATTCAAGTTTCGCTTCACTACGTCGCTCATGTCTCACTTTTTAGGTGTGCTGATATCATTGATGATAGATAGACCACGGGAGAGTTTCATATGTATGACTAGTTAGTAGGCAGAAGCTACAAGCATACCCATGCCAACTATAACTGCGGCGACGCGATATTTATACCTTGTCATATTCATGCCAAATCGGCAATTTCTAGCTTCTAACCTGATACTGGATAGCTAGTAAGAATATACGATTTACGCACCAAATTACTACCCTAGTCAGTCACTCCTTCAGGAATAGGACGCAGTCCAAATTTGCAAGCCTCATGGCTAGTCTCCCTTTTCGCTGTTCTCAAGCTAGATGAGTATATTCTACCTTTTCTGTCAACAGAGCAACATAGCAAAACGACATCCTGCAGAAGACGATCAGCCCGAATCCCGATGAATAAAGCATTGCCAGCCTAGTTCCCCCAATTATTCAACCTTTGCAGAAAAGGTCATTGGGTGCGCGCCCACCTACGCGTCACTCGATGCTCAACTAAGCTTCTTCATCATGAGCTACCAGCAGGAGTATTCGGATTCTTATAAAGAAACCGTCAATAAATACCACCCAACCTACACAAATGGTTTGGAGGTAGCTCCCGATCTTCCAAAACCTCTTGATCAAGCACCAGTCTTCTACACCCCCGCCCAAGAACGCACTATTTGCGGCATCAGGCCAGTGACCTTTTTCCTCTCCGTCGCGCTCGCTGTTGTCGTTATTGCTGCTGCGGTCGGGGGTGGCGTTGGTGGTTCACTAGCAGTTCAGAATGCAAAGAGGTTTGTTTAACCCTCTTAGGCAGCTCAATAAGCCATGATCGTATACAAAGCTAACTATTTCCTGCTACTCGACAGTGCATGCAACAGCAACAGCACCGGCGGGTTAACCGTTATAACGACGACAGTAACGGCAGCCGCGGCGGCGACTGGAACGGCAACTTCGACAACAGAACCGCTGGTTGTTCCAACAGGAGTTGTGAAGTTGGACTGCCCAGGCATGACCGACGACATAGCCATATCATTAGGTTCAAATTCATGGGTTTTCACGCCTGCATGCGGCATAGACTACAGCAATTCTGACTTTGCTGCCGTCATTGTGTACTCCTTCCATGACTGTTTACAAGCATGTGCGGCGCATAATCATTTCAGCGGACAGGACGAATGCAGCGCAATTACGTTCCAGGCCAATCAAACGCGATTCGTTCCAGCAAACTACGGCAATTGCTGGCTAAAGAAGGGAAACCCCGCGGGCAACATGGCTTCTAAAGACCTCATTAACTTGACGGCCGGTGCTAAGTTAAAAGGGTCGACGGGGAAGTCGTGAGCGAGCAAAGAATAGAGCAAATTGGCTGAAAACGATGGCAATTTTTATTCCACCTTAGCGAAAACTTGGAGGCCGTAAATCTTTTTAACCGGATCGGGCGTACTAGGCGGGACGCGGCTTGGTGTACAGTACGTTAAAAGCGACAGGCCTTAGATATAAAGTTTGCAATAGAGCATAGGCGTCACGGAATCTGCGGCACCATACCTGTACAATACCAGATAATAGAATGTTGTTAAGTTGAGCGACTTGATCAGCTGTAGCTCTGATTCACGTCCCGTAGAGGTGGATGACAAAGCGTGTCATGTAACTAGACATGTCCTCGAACTCCAGGTTGAAGGTCACGTTCAGAATTGGAAGTGCTCCCTCAGCTCGATTCTTGACCACAATTATTTAGAGCCCTCAGATTCACCGATTCTTGGGACCATTAATTTCAGGAGAACAGGACCTAGCAACTGAGGATTGTGAATTCCTTGCTCAATTACTACTCTGAGATGTGATTAAAGAAAGTTCCATTCAGATGAGTTTGAGATTTTTAGGCAAATTGGTAAGTCTACTTCAGGAAAATTAGTGGGCAAGTAAATGCGATTGATCATATTACATCTCTCGGAATGCTACGTAGTTCCTTTTAAAATCTTTGTGAATAACTCGATGATAATAGAGAAAAGATGATAGAGCGCTAGATTGATAAGAGGGCAAGCCTATAATGGAATTATTGGACCCTTTTCAAAATGATGATAATCGTCACTCGCATTCATTATCGATACCTCAACTACAATGTAGTAATAAGCTCACTTGATGTTGTGATCGATTGACTGACACAATTAGAGCGTGAGAGCTAGAACATCCGGAAGGGCCGTTGTAGCAACAGTACTAACAACCTTTACTGCATTTTTAGCCTCACCGCAGCGTCCTCAAAGTTTGTATGCGCCATATCCTCTGTATTAGGATAGCTCTCCTTACTTTTTCGCCTAGAACAGACAAAGGAGAATAGCCGTCCGCTTTGGAAGCCGTGGAAACAGACCATGACGGAAATTGCCCTGAAGTTAATCGACGCATTCGTTCGCTAGCTGACGATTGTAACCCGGCGATCCAGTCTGCCAGGGGATGGCGAGAAATTTTGATAGGCAAAAAGAAAGAGACAAATGGAAATGAGAAGAAAAAGGGCAAGCCCATCACTAGGAGCAGCTGGAAGTCGGTGGTCCAGGAAGTCTTGAAGGATCCTATACCAGCAGTTCAATGTCGACTAATGTCGACTAGTTCACCATAAATACAAAAGTTGAAGAGCCAGAATGGCTCCATTTGAGACCTGAATTCGCAAAGTCAACTAGCCTCCTGTCGAAGTAGAAGCCAGTAAGTCAGAATGGTTAGAAGATATAGCATCCAAAATTGGGATCCCTATACCACGTTTACCCAGAAAAGAGATTATCACATGGATTTCACCCTACGAATCTTAGACAAGATCATTAGCCTCATCCTCTTCAGCCCATCCCCTCTTCAATTCTTTCGTTTTTCGCAGCACTCAGCGTTGTGCTTCCTAGACTTGCTGTCGTTCGCACAGCCACATAGGATAGCTTCGATTGCCGAGGCTGAGGCGAATCGTTCGTTTATACTATCCGCGGTAATAAATAGGAATACACAGGGAGTTATGTAAATATTAAGATTATAAGTGAATACTAAAGATTTGTATATTAGTTAAGTAGTAAAGTAAGTCTAAGTACAGTAAAATGCAAGAGTACCTTGTATTATATAGTAAAATGTGTGTAAAGCGTTATATTTAACTACTTAGATTTACTAGCTCTTTAATTTTAACACTTTTATTTAAACTATACGTATAAAGCTATTATAAGCTTTTTGTTTTAATTAATTTTTATTATGTTTAAAATTGTACGTAGTTTTAAAAGCATATGTTTTCGATTTTTTAATAAAATAAGTTTTTTAGCTTTGTTTATTTTACCAGCTTTTTTAGCAAGTTTAATAAACATTTATTTTTATTTTTATTATTTTTATATATATTATATTAAATTTTAATAATAATTATTTTTTTTTTGTTTTATAAATATTTAATAAAAAAACGCTGTTTATTAAAAAATAATACTTTTTATTGCTTTATTAAAAGTATTTTTATTAAATTATAGTTTTAAATTAATATATATTTGCTTTTAAAATTTTTAGCTTTAATAATAGCTATTAAAAACATATATTAATTTTTTTTTTTATTAGTTTTTTATAAATAATTTATTAAATATATTAAAAATTATAATTTAAAAATATTATTTATTTATATTTAAAAAGCTAACAAAATAATTAAAATAGTTTTATATATTAATATTAAATATATAATTTGTTTAATTTATTTTATTTTATTTATTATAAAAAAATATTATTTAAAAATAAATATATAAATAGTTTTTTTAGTTATTTTATAATATAAAATATTTTAAAAATATTTTTTAAGCTTAAAATTACTATAAATATATTTTAATTTTAAAGCTTAGTATTTTTAAATTAAAAAACAATTTAATTAAGTTTATAAAATAATTTTTTATAATGTTTTAAAGTAGTAAAATTTAAAAATACTTCGTTTAAATTGTTTAAATAATTTTAATTATTTAAGTTTTTATATTTAATTTTTTTTAAAATAATGCTTTAATATTAATAAAAATGTTTTATAAAATAACTTTTTATAAAATGTTTAAACAAATATAATGTTTAATAATAATAATTAATATTGCTATAAATAATATTATTAAAATTATAAAAAAAAAAAAATTTTAAAAATATATAAACATATAATATATTTTAAAAAATTATATAATTAAATTATATTATTAATAATAAGTTTTTTAAAATAAAACGTTATAAAAAATAAAAGCTTTATTAAAAATAATTATAAGCTTTTTAAAAAAAATATTAAATAAATGTTTGCTTATAAAATATTATATTTGCTTATAAAATATTATTTAGCTATTTTTTTTTATTTGTTTTATAAGCAAAGTTTTAATATATTTTTAAATATAATAAACTTATTTTTTAATAATAACTTAATAAATTTATTTATTATTTATTTAAAAATATAAATTTAATAAAAATTAATATTTTTTTATTATATTACTTTTTTATAAAAAGTTTGTTATATAAAAACATGCTTTATTTTGCTATAAAATTAAAAGTTTTTTATTATAGCTATAACTTTTTAATTATTTTTATATATTATAATAATTAATATATTTTTTTTAATAATATTTAGTTTAATAAGCAGTTATTTAAACTATATAGCTTTTTTAATTATTTAAGTTTAATTTATAAATTTTAATTTATAAAATAAAAAAATAATACTTTGTTATTTTTTAAAGCTTTAATTAATAATACTACTACTAATATTAAAAATATACCCTGCTATAAAATACTTAGTTTAAATATAGCTTGCTTAATTAACATTAGTTTATTTTATAAAATTTTATAATTTATTTTAATAATATAGTTTTAAATTAATAATGTTATATAAATAATAAAATATTTATTTTATTATTACTAAATGCGTTAATATAAAATTTTTTATATATTTATTTAAATAAAATATAATATAAGCTATATTTAGTTTAGTTTTAAATATAATATATATTAAATATTTAATAGTTTTAACGTATTATTTTATATTATTTTTTTTAGTTTTATAATTATTAATTAATTTAAAAATTTTATTTATATTTATTAATATAATAATAATATATATTTTTTATTAACTTAAATTTTTAATTATTTTTTTTAAGTAAGCTTTTTAATTAAAATAAATAGTTTTGTTTTTTTAGTTTTAAATAATTATTATGTTAAAATAATAAAAGCAAAGTTTTAGGTTTTATATTTTAAATTTTTTTAATAAAGCTTTTTTAATTTTATAAATTTTATTTTTAAAAAGTT